>JAVSBV010000138.1:963000-977268 GCA_033117975.1 Parotocinclus spilosoma | reverse complement strand
ACACACACACACACACACACACACACACACACACACACACACACACACACACACACACACACACACACAGCTGAACAAGAGCAATATATTATAAAACCTGGAAAGAATAGATGATGTCGGAATAATGGTTACTCTTCTTCCTGGCCTTATGCACATTGTGCTGAGGCTGTTAAAGTGCTTACTCCAATATTTAGTCAAGGACTTGTGCACAAGCAGCTAACACACACTCAAAGCATTAATGTGCAGCACTGGGCTGATAACATGTCTCAGCAAATTTACAAATTAAAGCTTTATTCACCCGAACACCCTGCTCCATGCTGTCAGCTGGTTAAGAGGAGAGAAAAAGGACACCCCTCCTCTGTGCTGTCTATTAGCATATCTGATTTTTGATCGTGTACCTAGTTTCAGGTATGTGTAAGAGGGGGCAGACGGAGAGAAAGAGTGGCAGACAGGTTCAAGGATCCTGTTTCTGCTGGATAAACAGATCTGAAGGTTCAGCCTTTTAGTTCTGGCAGCCCCGCTGAGGGCCAGTCTGACCTCATAAGTTTATTAATCACTTTTTAAAATTAATTATTCAGCACAGCCTTCCTGATGTCTGACCTGCTCCGTGCCGGAAATGGCTCAGCATCCTCTCACTTGGCCTCACTCTGGAGTCTAGCAGTACGCTGAACTTGATAAGTGCACCATCATCTCGTTAATCAAATTAGTTATAAACCAAAATTGACAGTTTTCATTAATTATAAAGGATTATTCTAATTGCGATTCAAATTTATTCATTTAGAACAGACGGCATTCAGTAATATTTCAGCACATTTGCATATTAAATGGAGAGGGTGGTTGATTAAGTATGATAATGTATGCACAGTGCCTTATTTCGTTCCTGCTGGGCCATATGTGGCATGGTGGCGAGGGCAGGTGAACGCTCCAGAACGTGTTTAATTTGTTTGACAAACATGGAGGGAGACACAACATGTCCTCTGGCACCCTGCACTGCAGTCACCCCGATAACCCTTACGTCTCCTTAGCCTGCACCTTTAGCTTTAGCTCCTGTTTTTACTTTAGCCACAGATCCAAGAGCTGTTCAAATCAAGCACTGTTCATGCTCTACTTCAAAGCAGGGTGCTTTAAGGGTGTTTTTTGTTTGTGCATAAAGAATGATAAATTGAGGACATCTATTTACATTACACCTTGCGCTATTTGCCTCTATCTGCTTGGGTGCTTTTTGTCAAATTATATATTGCTTACAGTAGGTGCTCATTATTTAGGTTATGTATACCAAATGTAAGAGTTTATATATGTGTATATCCTCCTCAAGCATTTTCAAGTAAAAAAAACGCATCCCCTTTTTTGCCATTGTCCACCATAATTTGCACAACAGTGCAGATTTTACACAGCTGCTTCATTTTGTTAGCTGAGTCCCACTGCAATAAAAGCATTATTAGATTCCTCAGTTGAGGTCAGTCCCTTTGCTAGGTCAGTAGGTGACCTTTGTCCTCTCTGGGTGTGCTTTCAGGGCTGGACGTTTTGAATGGGGATCTGGAATAGCTGTCTATGTATCGTCAGCCCACGGCTGGTGTGTTTGTGCTTGTAATGATGTTGAAATAACTGTGTTAAGTAACTGTGTTTACAAGGCTAACTAATTCACTCTCTATGATGGAACCACTGTTCATTACTCATGGATACAGGCTTAGAATTGGAAATGGGGCATTTATGGGGCACCCACAGCCACACACGCTCAGTTGGCCAATATTCAATACCATGGTGGCACACACATCTGTGAAAGACCCAGTGTGAGGTCTGTGACTGTCATCACACCGTCTGGCTCAGATTTATGGGGGTGGCTTTAGGGAGGAAGTGTTTCAATCAGCCCTGGCTGCCAAGAATGTCCATCACCTTGACAGCCCTTTATTTATTACTATGTAGGTCTAAAGCTTATGCTCCCCTCAATATACACATATCTCACTCTCAGCAGCACAGTTCCCACATCTAAAGCATTCATATTGTTTTATGTGCTTAAGCTTTCCCTTTGCTGCTCTGTGATTATGTCAGACTTGCCCCACTCTGACCCCATCTCAATTTTATGTCTATGCTTAACCAGAAAGGGGGGACATGTCCTCTACAAATCTCAGCTGGTTCCAGCTTTATTTTTGCAGTTGTTTTTTTTTATTTCCACACGTATTAGCAGACCATGTTTCCCTAATATCCTGTTTGGTTTAAGGAGGATTTGATGAGCTCTACTATCTATTAGCTCTGGGAAATATTTAAAGACAAGGTGTTGTGAAATTGGTGACATGGTGAAGAATTAGGCAAAGAGCTCAGATTGATGAATTTTTTAGTGCAAGGTGATGTTGGGGCTAAATAATTGATTACACTTCGAACCTACATGGTTGTAGGCATATTAAGGCATTCAGTCTCTTTAAATTGCAGGTTTTAACAGCCACATGTCTGTGGAAATCATTCTTGCTGAAGGCATAAGAACTCCCTCCCTGGTATCATGTGACTCATTACTGTTACAAAGTTTTAGGTGTGAATGAGGAGCAGCTGTGGTAAATGTGGTGTTATCGCACTCATACTCGTTCTCTCATCCGAAGTTTCAAATGGCACCTTATGGCAAAGAACTCTGAGAATCTGATTGCTTTACATAAAGATGGCCTAGAAGAATATTGCCAACACCCTGAAATTGAGCTGCAGCACATTGGTCAAAACCATACAGCGGTTTAATAGGCAGGTTCCACTTAGAACAGGCCTTACCATGGTCAACTATAGAAGTTGAGTGCACATGCTCAGTGTCATATCCAGATTTTGGCTTTTGAAAATAGACATAATAGTGCTGCCAGCATGGCCACCAGGCAGTATTCGAACATGATAATGATCCCAAACCACACCTGCAAGACGATTACTGCCTTGCTAAAGAAACTAAGGGTTAAGGTCAAGCATGTCTCCAGACTTAAACCATATTGAGCATCTGTGGAGCATTCTCAAATGGAAGGTGGAGGAGCACAAGGCCTCTGACATTCACCAGCTCTGTGATGTCGTCATGGAGGAGTGGAAAAGGAAATCTGTGGCAATTGTTAATCTCTAGTGAACTCCATGCCCAAGAGAGTTAGGGCAGTGCTGGAAAATAATGGTGGCTACACAAAATATTGTCATTTTGGGACAGTTTGGCCATTTTCACTTAGGGGTTTACTCACTTTTGTTGCCAGTGGTTTAGACATTACAGTGTGTTGAGTTCATTTGAAGGTACAGCAAATGTAAACTGCTATACAAGCTGTATAGCACATTACAAAGTGTCACATCTTTAGTGTTTCTCATAAAAATATATAATAAAATAGTTACAAAAATGTGAGGGGTATACTCAGTTTTTGTGAGATACTGTATGTATATAATCAAAGATTTCCCTTTTTTTTAAAAAAAGCCACCAGCTACCACTGGTCCTAATATCCTCAACTGGGAGGGAGTCTGAGTAAAAGGCAAAACAGACAATCTGAAATGGTTTGAGTGGCTTAGGTTAAATGCACCGTGGGTGTGTTTTTACCTGCATTTCAGGTTTCTCATCCCTAACCATAAACCATAAACTATAAACATTACTGACACTGACAATGCATGAAATGACTGAACATTAGCTGGATCCATGCAACTTGCCATTTCACACTGGATGACGGACCACAAAATGTAGTTGACTAAGACCAAGTTAACAAGTCTGTTCACACATTGAATCAGCTCCTAACTGTGTCTTTGCTTTGTCATGCTTAATCTACCCCTCCCCCTTCTGTCCCACACTCTCATGCTCTGTCAGCCTCTCTCTCTTTCTCGCTCTGTTACTCTGTCAGTGACCCTAGTATTACACAGAACCTGTACAGATGGCTCTGGCTCAGATAAAATCTGCCTCTTCAAATTCATCACAATCAGCAACTCTGTGAAGATGCATGGCTGGAGTTCGACCGCCCATGCCAGACTCCTCTAGTAGACTCACACGCTATAACGTGCCAGTCATCACTATTGTCATATGGCTGGATCTTGAGTGGCGACAGTGCCAAGGAGTGTGTAGCCCGGAGCGAGAATTTGAGCCAGGGCTGCAGGTTATTAATGGGCCCCCCTGCTGATGGCCTAGCCCCTGAGGGTCAGCCTGGCACGGGACTCTGCCTCATAAATCTCCTTCAGTAATACGGCAGCCACAGGGGAAAGGGTCAGCATGGAAACAAGGGAGTCAGGCTGAGATGAAGTGTCAGTGATGCATGGCCAACATGCCCTGCTCACAGGTAGCCACTTCCTTTTCCCAAATGCATGATAGTGGAGGAAGGGAGAAAAACATGGAGAGCTGTTGGAGCTGCATGATGAAATTGCTGATCACATTTTGTAATGAGCAACAGAATCTGAAATACTGCAAAGGCATACTTATTGTATGAAATTTACATAAGGGAAAAAGTTTGTGGAAAGGCTGTACTGCAAAGTGACTGTGTGTTTTGAGTTTTGACTCGACTGAGGTTCATATGAGCATGGTGCTGGGCCTGTGGACCTTTGCGTGATGATGGACATACCCCACCAAGTATTGTTGTGCTTTTTGCAAATGTTCACATACATTGGAAAGTGAATGGATAGAAACATGAAATCTAAAGAGCTCCAATCCTTTTACAGTACTTTTACAGTGAAATTTCGATTTATGTCATTTGGCAGACAACCGTGCCCTTATCTACTTAATACAGTATTACAATCCAATCAACTGTGGTTTAAGGACCCAACACTGGCAGCTTGATAGAGGAGGGGATTGAACCCTGTTCCCTCTGGGTCATGTCCATAGCCCCATTTAGATTTGTCGAACAACCAAATATATATACATATATATATTATATATATTTCATTCTAATCTATCTAAACTTAGTGTTGTTCATAAATGAATGTCTTCATTGAATGTCGAATCTCTAACTACCACATCTACAGTTCATTTACAGAAACTCCAAAACACTGTAATTGTTCCTTACAATCGATATATAACGGCAGTTGAAGTAGCCCCTGGACATCTATAGATCTATGCAGAAAGCATTTAGTATACTTTAGTTAAAGCTACTTGTCATTTCTGTTCTCTAGATCTGTATTATTTGTCTTTTAAGAAAAAGCACATGTTGATATTCTTGTGTGTGATAGTGACTCACATGTACAGTACTGTGCGTAGGTATTATTCCCATAGGCTAGATACTCCATTGTTTTAGCAAAGGTCTAATGACCATATATAATGTTTTCTTAGTCTCTCTCTATTGTAACATATACAGGAAATTTTGTATGGATTTTGAACAAAAAAATATTTCTATAGGCAATTATTTAGTGTGACCTCCTTGAGCAATAGCAGCATCTGGCAACCTCATCAGGAGGCCAAGTTGACCCTCCTGCATTCAGAGGAAGCTTTATCAGGAATGGTCTTTTTGGAAGGGTAGCATCCCAAAGGTTGAAAAGGCTAAAATATACTCATTACAAAACTTAAAACTTCTAAATTAAATAGTGCCTAATTTTTGTGGGCAATGTATGATGAAGCTCACAAATATGCTGGAAGATCAGGGGAAAATCCCAATCTGAAATTTTTTGGTCCAATTGTTAAAAAATATGTTATATACATGGTCATTTTACCTTTGCTAAAACAACACAAGACTTTTGCGAAGTTCTTTATATAAGATGTGAATAGTCAAGTCAAGTTTATTTGATATTTTTTATTGACATATCACTTTTTAAAATGGAGCATTGTCTCAAAGAAGCTTTACAATATTATATTATCTAAAAAGGCCAATCCCAAAATGGCAAGAAAAACCTCCCTAAACATTATAAGGAAGAAACCTTGGTAGGACCAAGACTACAAACGTGACCCATCCTCCTTGGGCAGCTTGGATGTATAATAATGTAGAGAACGTGTTAAAAATGTAATGTTTTGCTACCTTCTGTTTTTTTTTTTTTTTTTAGTTTTTTAAATAAAATAAATTAAAATTATATAGAACACAAGCTTTTGGCGTATGTACAGGGTATGCGTAAAATACTTTTTGATGCTTAACTAAGTAAATAAACAAATGTTACTCCTCAGGGTTGGGCTGAAGAGAGTAATTTGGTTGTTCTATTTGTCTCCTAAATCTTCAGCTGGCCCCTGGCCCCTCTCTGCAAAGCAACCTGCCAGAGCAGCCTGCTTCTCTTACAGTGTCTGTCTATTCTTCTCCTTCTCCCCCAGGCTTTGCTATGGGCCACTCTGGCTGTGTGCTATGGCTGCTAGTGGGCAATAGATTGTTATATATTAGTTTAATAAAGCAAGAGACAAATGAAGCCCCCCTAGGCATAATACTTGCCAGAAAAGTCTGCATTACACACTTCATGAACCAAATTAGTGGTGGTAGTAATGTGCTGCAACAATCAGGCATGTCGCTTTTGTTCCATGGATGATATGCAAGGCGAGACTGATTTCTCAGGCGGATAAATCTCTCCGTGTGCCGTGACTCAGCCCACCCGAAGTAAATAGTATAAATAATGAAAGGGCCTGCCAATGCTGCTTGATAAATGGCTTCATCCTTCTCCGGCTATTTATTTTACCTACCAGTGAAGAACTGAACTGCCGGAAATGGGCAGGGAAAAGAATCAAAAAGAAACCTTTGCCTCATTGGATAATGAAAGAGGCCAGCTAATGCCTCCTGGGTAATAGAGACTTCATGTTCATGTGTGCGTGTGAGTAAGAGCTTTTAATTGAGAGATGAGAGGGATGGCTTGCCCAGGTTAACTCCATTCTTCAAGTGCCATTAATATGGATCAGATAAGCTCTGTAACAACGCACTAGCCAAAAACACAAGCTATATGAAAAGACATTTTTTTTTCCATTTCTAATGATTAGAGAAAATTGCATATTGCATTATGGTAGGTTTAGAAAACATGTAAGCATGAAGGACAGGCAGACTCTTCAGAGAGTAGTGAGCTCTGCTGAATTCATTATTTGCACTGAGCTTCCTGAACTGCTGTTTATCTACAAAAGGAGGTGCTGGATCAAAGCCACCAGTATAGCAAGAAACACTAGCCATCCAAACAGTGGCCTGTACTCTTTGCAGCCGTCCGGGAAGCATTTCTGTGACCTCAAAGCCAATACAGAGAGAATGCAGAAGAGCTTTTTCCCAAAGGCCATTCATTAAACCACTTCATAATCCTCTAATATAACATCACTTACCTGTTCTGCACTTTAGACTGCACCTACACTTTATACTGTACCAACATTGCACCTTACCCAGCTGAATTGTAAATAGGTATTATAATTATTATTTCTATTGCCTTCTTTTATATATACAGTATCTCACAAAACCGTCACATTTATGTTAATATTTTATTAGATCTTTTCATGGGGCAACACCAAAGATATGACATTTTGATACAATGTAATGTAGCCAGTCTACAGCTTGTATAAAAATGTAAATTTGTTTTGCCCTCAAAATATCTCAACAAACAGCCATTAATGTTTAAACTACTGGTAACAAAAGTGAGTACACCACTAAGTGAAAATTTCCAAATGTAGCCATTTTCCCTCCCCGGTATCATGTGACTTGTTGCACAATCTCAGGTGTGAATGGGGATTGGGTGTTTTAAATTTGGTGTTATTACTCTCACACTCCCTCATACTGGACACTGGAGGTTTAACATGGTACCTCATGGCAAAAGAACTCGCTGAGGTTATAAACCTGAGCCTGCCTGGCCTTGAAAAGATTCTGAATTCTTCAAGAAATGTTTGCTAAGTTTGTTTGTGTTTGTGTGTGTGTGTGAGCACGGCCGTGTCACGAATTTCCCCCATCAGTCAGTCTGAACATGGTTTTACTGAAAGCAGCAGGCAAGAATCCGAGTAAAACCAAAGATCAGCAATAGAATAACCACGGAATATATTTCAAAACCCTCTGTTTTAATTTCTAATTTACTTGATATGAAATTTGATTTGTTTGTTACAATAGTTCAACAGCTTACTTTTTGGGAGAATCTGCTGTATCTCCTTTGTACTAGGTTCTTTATGATTACTAGAACCATGTCCTGAGGTCTGATGAGACCAAAATAAACTTGTTTGGTTCAGATTGTGTCAAGCATGTTAGGTTACAACCACATGAGAAGTAGAAAGAAAAATCTGTGTCTCGCCTACAGTTAAGCATGGTGGATGGGATGTCATGGTTTCGGGTTGCATGTGTGCTGCCAGCTGTGGGGAGCTATGGTTCAATGAGAGAAAAGACTATTAGAATATTCATCAAAAAGATTTATCTAGATAGAGATCAATATATTTTGCAACATTTTTTATATGGCGAGTGGTATGAGCATTTCACTACAGGTTGTAGAGCATATTACTGTGTATGTGACAAATAAAAACACTTGAATTGAGACAGCTAGGTAAGAGCAAGATTATTGAAGTTTATGAAGTAATGGAAAGCTATTGCCTGAAAAAGAGTTACACTAATCCAGGCGGTAGGAAGTGAAGCCTGAATGAGTTTCTGTAGCACACTGGGATAGCTTATACACTTCTGCTATTCAGTAAAAAGTCCAAACCATGCGACGCAGACATGTTGGTAAGCGGAAATGTACCCATGTCTGTTATCCTGTAAGATATGCTTGTATATTAGTTTGTATTCACTCTCATCATTCTATTATGACATATACTGATCCGAGATGACCTACAGTCCACCAAACTCCACTAACTTCCCAAAGCCTAGGTTTATAGTTTCTCCGATCATTAATCATATAAGACATACTTCATGTTCTCATAACCCTTATTGCATAGGCAGTTCTCTTTGCTTTGCAGAACTTAAAATTGGTTGGGGCTTATATCATAGATCAGAAATGTCCCACTGAGCATGTTGTTTCACTGCAATTACCAACATGTTTATTATATCTGGTGTAATAATTTTAGTTGCTACAGGGATTACTTAGAGGTTATTATTATGTTTTTATATTTTTGTTTTGCGGGGTTGATTGTGTGTTTAATTGTACCAAAGTGAGATATAATCTCTATTTTAATTTCATGGAAGCAAGAAAGTGAAATTATTAAAATATGCCTACATTGCTGGCAGAGAGTGTAATTATTTTTGTAAATTTGTGCTGGGAGGCACGGAATGCAGACTCCAGTCTTTTGAAGCCATTTACTCCATGAGCATTGCAGGCTAATTTAATAAAACTCACCTCTCTTTTTATGAAGAGAGGATGTTTTGCGCTGTAACCCAATTAAAAGACATACCAATTTCCTGTAGTAATATCTCTAACACTTCCGGCTAACGATGTCAACTATACACTGCCTGAAACGAGTAGTTAGCGCAAACACTAATGAAAAGGTAAAGGCCTTGTTACAATAACTCCATTCACTGCCTGTTTGGCAGCATTTTTCAGTTACACTTCTCAGCTGATAATAAACATTTATGAGAAAGAAGGTATAGATCAATGTTTTTTGACTGAAGAAAAGAGAAGAGGTTAGATGATGCTGGTCACCTGTCAGCCGTCAAGCAATTACAGCACCTCCTACTGATAAATGTTTAAAGTGCACATTAGCATGTGGTGCAGCAGCATCTTGTCCCTGTGATCCTCAGGCTGGCACTTGCAGACAGCCGTGTGCTGCCACAAATTACAGGAGACAGCATGCTGTTAAAATCAATATGCCGCAGTTTTGTAGCACTTCCGCTTGACTGCATACCGTTGCCTAATATAATTTAAATAATAAATTATTGGGGAGCAGATTAGCAACCTGAAGAGACACTCGATCTTACACTGAACACCGACTGACATGCACAGCTCCTTCCTGTAATGGGAATGACTACAAACACAGAGTTCATCCTCTTTAGCTCTCTCCACATCTCTGTCTTCAGCTACAAGGTTTAGCAGCAAAATATACAAAATAAGTGAAAACTACACAAACTTGAAATTCACAAACGCACAGAGGTCACCATAAAGCTCTAGAGATCCAGTTTTGGGTACAGGCTCAACTACTGCCTGTGTGAAGTTTGAAAATTTTGCACGTGTTTGGATGGGTTTCCTTATTCTGGATTTGCCCCAAATGCATTAGGTGAGTTGGTGGCTCAAAAAATGTCCCAGTGCGTGTGTGTGTGTGCACATTCCTTGAAATGCACCCTGATCAAGAAATGCTCCTTCTCTGTTCTCCTGTCTCCCAATCTTAATACCCCACAACTGGAGAAAGCATGGAATGAAAAGTGAGTGAAAAGCAATTACCAGACTTAGTATAAATTAATGTCCCGAAATGTTTGAATTTTTCTTTTGCTTTTTCATTTGTACTTTGTAAAATATTGCAGTCTTACAGATAATAATTAAAATAGTATATCAAATGGTAGTCCCAGCATCAAATTTCTATATTTAAATACTCATTACATGTACACTTTAGTATTTTATTTGATTGCTATTAAGGGTTCTCATGTGCTGCAGTACTATAATATTCTAGTCAATTAGGGTTCGAGTCAGAGATGTGCCTGAGTGGGGTGGAATAGGGACCCTGTATAGAAAAAAACTCCCCTAATTTCTGTGAATTCTGGAAACAGGCTGAGCCCCCAGAAGCAAGTGATTCACAGTTTTAATTAAGCCAGAGCTTGGAGATAAAGAGCGTGTTTCCACAAGCAGTGAAAATGTTTGACTGTTCTGTCCATCCTACCTGAAAAGACAGGTGAAGGGAAGTAAAAGTGTTCAATGCCAATAGACATTTTCTTCCACTGTGAATGGATGAATTATTTGTGAGTACGTACGATGACAAAAGGATGTCGCTTTCACTCAGAGCCTCACCTGCCATCACATCAGAGGCACTCAGAGCTGATTCTATCAGACAAACCAATCAAAGATGACTGGTCAACTTTCTCCTCCACCTTTCTACTCTTTCTCTCTCTCTCTCTCTCTCTTGCTCTCTTTCTCTCTCTCTCTCTCCCTGTCTCTCTCAATCTGTGAGTTGTGTTATAGGTAGACATTATCAGTCAGCATACAGTAAACAAGATGTCCCTAAGCATTTTAATACAGCTCAGGCACTTTCTATGAATGCACAATTCTAAGCAGACCCTAAGCTCAACTCTCTGGGTCATTTTTTACTCCTATAGCTAAATGTGCCATTTTCCCACCCCCTCTCAGTGTGACCATGCTCAGCATTCATATCTTGCTTACCTCAAGAATTTGTTCACTGCTCTTTGTTATATTCCATGCAAGACTGTAAAAGGGATACATTGAGATTATTTTACAAGCATAAATAAGTGCTTCTCAAAGACAAGCGAGCATGCTTTCACACTTTGGGGTGATTTGAAAGTGCACTTTAAAGCTCCATTGTTCCCACAATAAGTGGGTAGGATAATGATCCCTCTAGCTGTTAACCCCCAGTGTTGCCCTCGCTCTTTAGCTCTACCTCTCCTCTCTGCCACATCTGCTGCTTCTCGCCAAAGGAAAAAAATCAATCTCCACACCATGAATTATTGAGTTGTTTGCCTACATCTTCTGAAATATACAGAAGATTCGCTCACTATCTCTCTGTTTCTTTTAAGATCTATGTAAAACCGTGGACAGTATATAGATCTAGATCACATTTATAACCCATAAATCTTTATCTGCTGTGTACAATGCTTTAATATGCTGTGTTTGCCTCCGCAGTAATTTTTTTGAAATCCATACTGTAATGGGTCACCTGGCAGTTTCTTCTACTCTAGCTCTATTTGCAGTACTTCTCTAATGCAAATAATGTATTTGGAAACCATGTGCAGATTATGTATCATCTTGTTTGGTGGATTAGTTGATCAGACCAGATTTCATGTGTGAAGGCAGAATCAGCTGGGATATTCAGCAGCCAAATTCCAATCCTTCTTCTTACAATATTTCTACCCACCAAGCCCATATCTGGCTTATCACATTATCCTTTCTTCACCATAATTTGTTGGGATACCAGTATGTTTTATAATGTTACAAACGTGTAACAGAAGTTGCTGTTACCCTAACTATTGGCACACCAACTTGACATGACTGTTGAGGCCAGCCATGCATTGTAAACACGTATGTTATCACTAAGGATAGTGCTAAATGAAGCAGTTGTCAGATGACGATCATTAACTCTCCTCCTCCAGCGCTTTGTCAGTGATTGACAGCTCCCAAAGCACAAATGTGGTGGCTGTGCTGGGCTGCCCGGCTTCAGCTATCAATTTTGAGCTTGAATATGAAGCGTTCATTATGTAAAATAAATTGCCCATCCACGCTGCATCTCCCAGGATTAAGTTTGTCTGTCTGATGTGAAATCCCGCTCATCATTGTTCTCTTCCATTCTTTCACTCTCCCACTCGTCTTTCTTCTTCAAGTGTGTTCCATGATCCACATCTTACACAGCGATACATACTCTTAAACAGATGCAGTTTAGGAAGTAATGGCGTAAGTAGTGAGACGAGATATAAAGTAATACGATGGCAGCAAACAGCAGCAGAGTTCATTTTAAAAAACTGTATCAGATGTCAGCAAAGTGTTAATTGCAAACTGCAAACATTGTTAATCAATCTTTTACAAAATCAAATTCATATTGCAATACTGCATATTGTAAATCCTGGCTCTGCTGTGTTTTCATATTAATTGCATTCATTTTAGATGTTTATGCTGTTGAAACATTCCTAACTCTCTTAAAGTCCTGTTGTCATAAAGAGATGGACAAGGTCTGAAACAATACTCAGGAAGGCTGTGGTGTTTAAACTATGATTTTGATAGCCATTAATACATGACAGGATGGAACCATGCTTTCAGGTTGCTTACAACAAATTTTGACCCAACCATAGAAAATTGCATATGAGTGAAATACCAGCAGAAATTGTGATTCATCAGACAAGACAATGCATTTACAATCTTCTGTTGTGCAGTTTTGTAGCCTAAGTGGCTTGTTCTTAGCTGACAAGAGAGGCACCAGATGTAGTCTTCTGCTGCTGTAGCCCACCTGCTTCAAGATTTGATATGATGTGCATTCAGAGATACTCTTATTTATTCCTTGGTTGTTATAAGTGGCTATATGAATTTCTATCAGCTCAAACCAGTGTGGCCATTCTTCCCTGGCCTCTGGCAACTGCCACCCACTGAATATTATCTAATTTGTGGACCATGTCTACATGCTTGCATGCATTGAGATGCTGCTGTATAATTGGCTCTTAAGATATTTGCGTTACCAAGCAGTTTAACATGTTTACCTAACATAAAGTATCAGGTGAGCATACATCATGTGGGCAAAAAATATGAATAAATTATTATTCTACATAGATTATGCATATGGTTAAAAATGACCTGTTCAGGGTTTTTTATTACTCATTTAATATTTTGTTGTGACCTTTTGCATGTATTAATTATCTCTGTTGAACCTCTGCTTGGAGAAAATGGTTCTTGTTTTATGATTTTCTGAGATAGTTCCTTAGTTCTTATACAGCAGCAAATGAGGGCACAGCAGATTGTGGCGTGTGTGTATGTTGGGGGGGGTGTTATGGAGGTTTTGGGGGTTAAAACATCTAAACAACCAGCTTAGGAAGCTGGTGATATTTTTACCTTTCTTCAGGGTTGTTTACTGTAAGACATGTTCAAGCTGTCAGCACCCCATGATTGCTCTTTGCTTTGCTTTAGGGGCTGTAGCAGACTTGTTGTAACTGTCACATTGTGACACTTCTGTTCACTTAGTGATGTGTATTCATTTGTTCTTGATATTTTGTGATCCTTCAGTAATCTTAGTTTTGGCTGATTAATTAATCCAAATTTAACCAGAGTTGTCATATTCCTACTTGGTCTGGGCAAATTAGATGAAACTTAATATTTCTAAGTCTGGGCAGTATGTTTTGGGTAAGTTTCTCAAAAGAGCAAAAGAAGTGCAACATTGCTGGCAAGCTCGGACATTGTTGCTCCAAAGATTAGGTCATCATTCTTCAGCCTGGTGTCCTGTTACCCAATTAGCCTTGTCTTCTGTGGCACAGTTTGAAACAACTGCAGCATTCCTGAAGTAATGGAGAGCTGGGTGCCTAAACGGCACCAGGGACAATTTAGGATGTTTCATTCAGATCAGTCTCAGGCAAACCAAGCTTGGCACTGTATATAAAGATAAGGAGGGAAGAGAGGAAGAGATCAGGTAGATAAAGAGAGATGTCATGCCACTGAAAAATAGAAGGCTGAGAGTACTCCATGGCAAGAATTGGTAACGCTGAATCTGTTATCGCTCTCTCTCTCTCTCTCTCTCTCTCTCTCTTTCTCTCTCTCTCTCTCTCTCTCTTTCTCTCTCTCTCTCTCTCTCTCTCTCTCTCTCTCTCT
>JAVSBV010000138.1:934459-948999 GCA_033117975.1 Parotocinclus spilosoma | reverse complement strand
TATCACTTATATCAGCACGGTTAGAACACTTCTCAACCAATCAGATTGTGAGGTCGGAACTAACTGTTGTATAAATATATTTAAGGGAGACTGCACTATGAGTGTATGTGCAGTATATATTAAACTCCTCTGTTTACAATACATTCAACTTGGAACATATCTCCACCGTAAAACATTGACTACTTTTAGTCATTTTTAAAACACTCCGTCTTTGTACATCATTTGTCACAGTTACGAAAATGCTTAGTATGGCAGGTCCCTTTTTAAATAACCTTAAACCAAGATTTCTTAAGAATGTCTTTGTGTTGTTTTGGCCTTGTCAAATTAACAAGATTTATTTCCATTTGGGTTAGATTGTCATTCGTCGTCTCCCTCCAAGTCTAACAAGAGAAGAGCTAGAGGAACAGTTACAGCCTTTGCCAGATTTGGATTATTTTGAGTTCTTCTCTAGTGACACCAGGTCTGTGGTCCTTTAAATAAAGACACTTTTATAGAAAGCTTATGAGATGGATCGTATTAACATGACATTAACATTGTTTGCAGCCTCTCCCCTCACCGTTTTGCGAGAGCATATCTGAACTTCAAGCACCAGGAGGACATTGTTCTATTCAGAGACCGATTTGATGGTTATGTCTTTGTTGATAGTCGAGGTAAATAAACATTTGCAGATATATCTCAATGTCAGCTCTATATTTCTATTCCACAAGTAAAGTTTAATGTGTAGGTTCATCTTTTTTGTGCAATATGATTTTGAATAGTTAGTAGCATATGTCATGTGACTCCATGCATGATGAACATAACGTTGCCTTCTTTAAGGGCAAGAGTACCCCGCCATTGTTGAGTTTGCACCATTTCAAAAGATTGCTAAAAAGAAGACTAAGAAAAAGGATGCCAAAAGTGGAACAATTGAGGAAGGTGAGGAATTAAACTTTCGAAATGGCACAATGTTCTTTTATTTAGCAATTTTCCTTTATCCAGTAAATGAATATTGTTGTCCTTTGTAGATTCTGACTATAGGAAATTTTTGGAAATATACAATGGTGATGGCGAGAAGTTTTCTTCTACACCTGAGACATTATTAGAAGAAATAGAGGCCAAGACAAAGGAGCTAATTGGTAAGTTAATTGTGGTGTTCCATAATAATACATTTTTTCTGTTGTTTTTAAAATATTGTGCTCTTTATGCAGCCAAGAAAACAACCCCTCTTTTGGACTTCCTTAAGAACAAACAGGTAAGAATTTGTTGTCTTTTAAGAGTTCTCTTTGCAAATTTATCTCACATGATTTATGCTTACATTTTTAATGATGCATGAATGTGAATGTGAAACCACCAATGTTGACCTTGCCTATGACACACAATTTAATGCCAAGAATGTTTTAATAATGTGAATACATTAGTGAATGCCATAATATTTCACAATACCAGCTGTCTCATTTAATGTGTGTCAGTCTATAAGAACGTTTTCATCTTTTGTGCTGCCCAGAGAATAAGGGAGGAAAAGAAGGAAGAGCGAAGAAGAAAAGAGCTGGAGCGCAAACGCTTGCGGGATGAAGAACGACGTAGATGGAAAGAAGAGGACAGAAGGAAACGCAGAGAAACAGAGAAATTCAAAAAAGGAGAAAAGGCAGTCGATAAGAACAATGACCAACCTAAAGAGGAGCAACCTAAAATCAAGGTGCATTTTATAAAGTTAAGTGAGAGTAATAAAACAGGATTTACCTTATTTTTATTAAAAGGTGACATCTTACACATCTTTCTGCAAATTGTCAGAGTTAACAGAGTTCCCTGAAATGACAAAATTTATTTTATTTGCACCATTATGCACCAAAGCACCTTTCCCTCCATGCCAAAACAGACTCTTTCCAGAACAGTTGATTTTGAGAGTTTGTTCTTATAAATGATAATGTGCTGGTGCTCCACCCAACAGCTGATAGTTACTTCCTTTTTTAAGAAAACCTTTGTTCCAAGTCTTGCATTGTCGAGCTGTCTGTCCCAAAACTGTGAGGTGCACAAATAGCGCATGCCACATGGCAGTATATGTATTACTTGCACATGGCATGGTGGTTAGCATGCTTGCTTTACAACTCTCTGGTGCAATCCTCACCTTGGAGATCATTGTGGGTTTACTCTTGATGCTCATGTTTTCCACCCATAATCCAAAGACTTGCATTAGGTTTATTGATTGCACTAAAGTGGCGCGATCTGATTGAGTATGCCTCGTTTCAAAGTAACTGTATTGATATAACCTTGTGTCTGTCGTAAATAGTCATTAATGCTGAAAGTGACAGTAAAACATTACACGCTACATTGTAGTATGCTGATAGTATCCTCACTCTGGTTTGCCTAAATTGAGAAGGGTATCTTTTTCCTTATTTATCAGTACACACAAACAGGTCACACACTATGTATGCCGCAGCGGTCGAGCATGTTTTCCTCTTTTCCTCTTTGCTTTTATCTAAGAAGAGCTGTCCAATCACCCCATGAAAATGTGACATTTTCCCTATGGGTTACTTCCATAGCTTTTCCCTTTTTTGGCTCCTTTTCTCTTGTCAAGACTGATAAACATAAGCTGGATGTTCTTCTTTAAGTATAAATAATATTATAATTAAAAAAGAATATTATAATGAAATAATAATAACGACTTATTCACTGTAATAAGTGCTTATTCTCTTTGAGTGAAAGTATATTTTTAAATAATTTTATATACAGAGGAGTTTGGTATTTTAATTGTTTTTAATTGTTTTTAACATGTGCAAATTGTATTTTAAACTTTGTGCTCCTCAGAGCAGACAAAGCCTCACGCACGCCCTTTGATATCTGTGACCCCCAGATTAGGGACCAGTACATTCAGTGGGCAATGACATATATGACTTACACAGTTTGTTACAATGTGGAAAGGACTGATGCATGTCTAATTCTAATTTGGAATTACTCTATTACACCATAAATTATTTACACTAAATTAAAACCAGTTGGTTTCCAAAGTAAAAAATTCTGTGTTGGAATTGTTGTGTGATGCAGTTTACTACCATGTAGCCACAATGTAGTATATTCCACAAAAAAAACGACTGGGTTGTGTGATTTCACAGGTTGTGTTGTGTAGGCATTTCAATCTTTGTACACAATCAGTGATAAAGTGAGTTTTATACCATATGACTCCTTGATTGATAATAGTTTGTGTTTTTTCAGCTCTTAAAAAAGCCAGAGAGACCAGAGAATGGTGATATTGAAAAGCCAAAAGAGAAGTCCAAGAGACCAGATAGAGAGAAGCAAAAGAATGACCGAGCCCCAGGGGGATTAGACTCAAAGAAGCATCAAAACAGCGAACACAGAGATGATAAGACAAGAAAGTTTGTATTCAAGAAGTATCAAGCATTTCTTAATTACATTTGCCACAGATTTAATGTTTTTAGTAGTCATTTTTAAAAATCAAGCTGTTTTGTAGGCTGTTGTTATTTTAAGTTAAAGGGCAGCATAAATATGGGTTTGTATCATACATGACCTTACTGAGGAAGGTAAACCAACGAATGATCATTTGACCAGCTTTCCCCTCCCCCTAATGTAGACTAGAGGAGGATGGCTGCAGGGAGCACAGGGAGCGTGACACAGACAGAGACCGTGAACGAGAACGGGAACGACGACAGAAAGAGAAGGACCGAATCAGAAGGCAAGACGAAGACCGTCGAAAGAGAAGGGAGCGACACGATGGAGAAAATGCCTATAAAAAGAGAGATGAGGAAGGGAGAAGAGATAAGGAATACATATGGGAGAAGAGAAAGAATGAGAACACCACAGACTCCACTGGTCACAGTCAGGCTGATGAGACTGAAAAATCCTGTAAAGATGGTAAAAAGGAAGAAAACCTCAAAAAGGATCGTTTGAGAAACAAGGTACATTATTTTTTACATTATTTAATAGTCATTTACGAATAACTTAATTGTATAATTGCAACGAGCAACAGTGTGCACTTCTCTGCTGTGCTATTCAACTGTACTAAGTACATAGGAAAGTCCAGAGGATTAAATATGCAAAGTATGACGTTATAGAAAAGTCTGTAGGGGTTACATGAATGGAATGTGGCGGTACTCCATGGCAATGTACATGGCTGAGAAATCAGTGCTGTCCTTCTACAGCTCCACACACCTGGGTTTGAGTCCTGGCCTGACCACAGCATCACTGTGTAAAGTTTGCATGTTTCTCAAAGTTTCTGGCCAGATTCCAATGGTCTGTATTAGGTCGACAAGGAGATCTAAAGGCATTTGTGTGTGCGAGCTGATTTAAAAGGCAGAATTAGCTATGGAAGCACACAATTATCCTCAGCATTTGTTTATATCATTGTACTATATCCACTCCTTGTATCATTTGTTGCCATGAAAACAAGGGAGCATTTCTTGGCTGCATAAGAGACTTTGAAATGGGATGGCCTAGTTGTGCTGCTCAGGTTGGGATTGCTGAACCCATCTGATATTAATAACCTTAAAAACAGTAATTTGTTAAGTTCTAAAAACATACAATTGTGTAGCACCTGTAGTGTTATGAAAAGCATTATTAATAAGCATTATTAAGGACCAAAGTAATATATCCTCATCCCAAATGTTGTTAAACAGTTTTTTAAAAAATGTTGTTTAGCTTACAAATACAACCCCAATTCCAATGAAGTTGGGAAGTTGTGTAAAACATGTAACAACTTTTTTGGAACGTGTTGCACACATCAAATTCCAAATTAGTGAATATTTACAAAAAACAATTAAGTTTATGCGTTTGAACATTAAATATCTTGTCTTTGTGTTCAATTGAATATGGGCTAAAAAGGATTTGCAAATCGTCGTATTCTGTTTTAATTTGTTTTACATGTCCCAATTTCATTGGAATTGGGGTTGTAGAAGGCTATTATAAATCTTATAACTAAGATATAGTTATTCTAGTAATGACACTTGTTTAGCATTTTGTAAACAGGTTCCTACACTTACTCTTTTACCTCAAACTCAGATGATAGTGATTTGGTTGTAAAGCTGATATATAGAAGCCTAAATCACCTCAATATGACAAAGTTTTAAGACAGAATTGTATTTAATATTTTTGTGTGAAGAAGATTTATTTTGGCTTTATTTTGAGTTATATATTTGTTTTTTAATATTTTATTCTTAGCCTGTTTACATACAAATAGATTTAGGTAACCAAGCCTGATATTGGATTTTCTAAAGTATAGTACAGTAGCTTTAGTTTTATTGTTTCAATTCCAATTCACTGTAGGTTCTTAGTTGCTGTTTGTTTCTTTATTAGCTAAGTTTTGTTTCCGTTTAAATCCTTTTAGATTTAGGTTAAATATTTTGGAGCTTTTGAGGAAAATCTGTGCACACTGCAAGTTGTGTAACATCCCTGTAATACAAAGGAAGCGATTATAAACCATGTAGCCCAGTGTACAAATATGGCCCAGTCTAATACATTCTTCATTGCCTAGTCTGATAATCTGTAACCCTTTGCTACTTTAAGGATGCATAAACTTCATTTAGTAACCAAAGTTCCTGTGGTCATTTATAACCAGAGTTTGTTGATTTTTATCTCAGGATCGACCTGCCATTCAGCTTTACCAGCCAGGTGCCAGGAGCCGCAACAGAGGAGCAGGGGGTGGAGATGGCCAAGCTGGTGATAAAAAGGCTGAAAGGGATGCCAAAAATACACAAGACAAAGGGGAAGAGTGAAAAAGGCCACCATGCTAGCAGGACATTTTCCTGATTTCAGGGCACACTAAGGCAAATATGCACCGGAAAGGTTTGGTGCTACCGAACCAAAAGGTTCTTATTCCTCTGTCTCTCCGTTAGAGGAACAGACGCAAAACCTTATCACCTTACAGTGCCTGAATGCGCCTCTATTGAGTTTTTCATTAGAAAGACAGGAAAGCTTTCGCTCCCTGTTAATTCTGAAGGAGGCAAGCAGTGTGTGAGGTCTAGTAACTGAAGGCAAAGTGGACCATGGGCACTCCAAGTGACCTTACTCTTGGTACACAGCCAGACATATTGTACTTGCTTTATTATTATGCTCACATGTTGTACTTGTACTTATAGTACAGGAATGTAAGGTTACAAAGCCAGTGTGTTTAGTATCTCACAGTTTCACAATACAATAACATTACCAGATTCTGCTAAAGCAAACTAAATAAAAACAATATAAATGACTAACATACTTCAGAAAACAGAATGTTATACCTTGTACATGGACTTTGATCATTTAAGTGGCATGTTTTGTTTATTATTGCATGATATGATCCATGCATTAGAGGGACAGTTTGGTTTGACATACTGTTGCCACTGTGAGCGTTTGTCTTTAAGCTGATGGTTCTGTGGAGGTTTGCTGATTTTGGTGAGTGGGCTATTTTTGCAATAAAGCTTTATCCTCTGAAGAATCCAAGACTGATGAAAAATTATTTACTTGTTTTATGTGCTATTAAAATTGTATATTTTTCTGGTTATTCCAACAGCCTGACTTTATTATGCCAAAAAATACCTACCATATGGTGGATTATATAAACAATAATACATTTACATTTCTGTTATTTAGCAGACGCCCTTATCCAGAGCGACTTACAATTCATAAAGCCTTACAATCCAAGCAATTGTGAGTTAAGGGTCTTGCTCAGGGACCCAACTGTGGTAGAGGTGGGACCTTCCGGTCCATAGTCCAGTACCTTAACCCCTAGGCTACCACAGTCCCTAATAGAAACCTGATAGAATGCTGTTGGCCAGGCAGAGGAGAGTGTGTGAAGTACTAAGATTTGCCTAGCCAAGTCCAGTGAGTACAAGAGGGGCAAAGATGATGTAGGAATGTTATTTGGCCTTGTTATTAAATTGAGAGAAAGTGTGTAGTAATTTCAGTAAAGTCAACGTACCATTCTGCAATTATACAAATCATCCAGGATTCATACATATATATTTAATTTAAACTAGTTAATTTAGTGGATAACACATTCAAGTAATTATTTGTCTAACATATTTGTCTACATTTGTCTACATAAACAAAAGTTTGTGTACACCAGCTATTACTTTAAACCTGTGTTAGTATGGAGTTCTTCACTCCTGAGCAGGTTTTGAAACATGACTCTGAAGTTGGATGATGATGCAGCCTTGGCTGACTGGACGCATTCTGACAAATCTCAGAGCTGTATGATCTAGTTAAGGCCAGCTAAGTTCCTATATCAAAGTTGGCAACTGCAGAAAAGAAAATGAATGAACAGAATTGTTGGGAAGATAGAAACCAGGCAAACTGAGAGTGTCATTAATTAGTTCGTATAATTGATTCTGCTGCCACTGTTTGACTGTGGCTGAATGCTTTATGAGTTAGCATGTGCTAATGAACTGGCAGATGTTCTTACCTCCCTTTTCAACCTAGACCTCCTAGAGGACCCAGAGCATCATTCCCAGCTGCTACAACCCCCCTGTAGTCAAGTGTTTATACAAAGAACACTGCTCATAACAATTAGGGGATACTTCAAAATGAAATATCCCATAATTAAATATCTAATCTTTGTGAGCAGTGTAGTTTCGGCAACGCAATATATTATATTTGAATACCTAAGCTAATTCTGTTGTAATTAAAGTACATATGAGGACATATGAGTTTCTCTAATTGAAGCGTCACCCAAATACCCGGCTCACAAAAATTAGGAAATACTTAGAAATGAATATCAAGCGATTACACAAAAGCATTTGATTTTATTTCATTAAACAAGATAATTAGAAATGCAAATTAAAAGTCAAAAGAAAGTTTTTTGATTACACAAATGAGATGCAAACTCAATTATGGTGATTGAGCAGCAGGTGACATATTCCTGGGGGTGATCAGAAGCATGTGAAACTGGATGAGTGTGTCACACATTAACTGTTCAGTAGGGTGTATGATCACCCAAGACTGACAAAGCGCACTGACAGTGATAAGGTATGGGCAGGATCAGATTGTCCAGCAGTTCTTGTCGGATCCTCTTCATATTCATTTGGAAATATCCCCAAATTTTGTGAGCAGTGTACATTCGAGTACCACTGAGCCGAAGTGTAAAAATGAGTGCACTCATCATAATCTGCATAATGCCTTCTCTTTAAATGGAGCCTATTAATAAATAATAGCTGATAGCTCTTGTGTAAACCGCAACTTAACTATAATAGACTGACCTAACTGGAGCCAAGCCAAATCTTTTTGACCTTAGAAATTGTACAAAAAGTATATATACTGTACACACACACGCACACACACACACACACACATATATATATATATACACTGTAAAAAAATAGGTTATTTTATTAAGGGATACTTCATTTTGAAATGATTAAATCCCAAAACATGCAGCGTGTGTGTGTATATATATATATATATATATATATATATATATATATATATACATAACAACTATATAGTTATATAGTTGAAGCATGGGTTGTACATTTTGGTTCTCATTCCTTGTTTTTCTTCTTTTTCATAGCTTATCACTCCTCATGCCATTCGGGTACAGACTCCCCCCAGACACATCCCTGGGGTAGTAGAAGTCACTCTATCCTACAAGTCTAAACAGTTCTGCAAGGGAACGCCAGGCAGATTCATTTACACAGGTAAATTAATGTATAATCAGTATTCAATTAAACACACTGCAAATATAGTTTATGTGTAGTGCAAAATATTCTTTTTCTTTTCTGTTTGGTCACTCATCAACCATCACTTTAGAGGAATCAAAGCTTTTTTTCTGATCTCACAAATTTAATTTATCAAAAATACAGGCAGCCAATCATATGGAACATTTTGCATTTAAGAGATTTTAAGTCCATAATACTCCATACCAGCAAGAACTAATGATTAATAATGGCATTTGTCTACATAGACACTAAATGTGTTAAAATTAAAAGGCACTACAGGCAGAATTGGCCATGTGTGTTGGGTTGATGTTTCACTGCTGCCCAGTGATAGGACGCAACTACTGACTTCAACCATGTTGGTGAAGGGTTCTTCTAGCATGCAGTTCTTATCAGTTCTAACTTTTTGGTAATTGCACATGAAATAGGCCACCAGTGAAACAGGAAATTGGCAACAACCAACTTAGATAAATAATTAGTGACAAACAAGACAACAGTCAGAAAACCTACTAAAAACACACACACACAAAAATCTGCGGGATGTTGTTTTAATTAATGGTGAAATAATAACTTTTGGAAAATCTAAGATGCGAATAAAATGTATTGAATTCATCAATTATTGTTGTTAATACATGAATAACTATGAGACTGTAAAACAACTAGATTTCATAAATACATTTACACCATGCTCAGCTGTGGCCATTGTCCCCTCAGCATGTTTCTATGCCTGTGCCTACGCATTCATGTGTGTAAATGTGTGTGCTTAATGGGTTTATGGCACTAGGCTTCGGCTCTCTTCATGGTCTATTCACTGAGCACATGGCCAGGCATGAGGGGAGGCATTTCATCACACACATAAAACATACACCTCTTCAGCAGAGGGCAGATGGTATGGACTTTTTAAAATTTTAGCCATGCTCCTTGATGTGTTTATCTCTGCTGAACTTAAACTCATTAAATAATTATGTACATTTTAACTGTTCTCACAATACTGAGCATATAATGGCATTATTAATACAGCACAACAATCAAGAGAACAGTCTTTGGGGTACCATACAGTATACCTTTTCTTCTATTGCCCATGTCTGGGTAGACCCCTGGTCTGCAGTGCAGTTTTAGGCTACTGTGTTTCTCCCTTGGCACCAATTGGCACCTGGGCCATGCCCAGTTGCCATTGGATACTAATCATAGAGGATTGGCTGGGCCGTGTGGCATCTGGCATCAGAATTACGTATGGGACATCTGGCACCTCTAATCAACTTCTGTCAGGCAGAGGAAATGGAGACCTAATTAAATCAATGGTGCACCAATGCTGCCATGCTTGCACACTGCACAGCCATGCAGAAATCAACACTAGCAATTGGTTTATTTTTCTGTTATTAAACTATAAAAATATAAATTCATATAGGCACAAATTAATTGTTTTGGCCATGGGATTAATATTATACATTATACATGTTTACTTTAGAATGCAGTGATGTTTTCTTGTTTGCAGGTAATGTAACTAGCTGCTGGGTCCGCTTATGAACTCAGAATTCACTTGGTTAATGGATGTCTTAAAAGCTTGCCAGATATTGGATGATGTCATCGTAGGGGTCTCACATTCTTGGCCTATGCTGGCCAATACAAGTTTGCAGTAAAATACAACACACATTTATGCAGAAGGCTAATTGAATCTCTGATATAGTCAATTGATATAGCCACTTTGCCTTTATCTGCTGCTACAGCAGATAAAGCCCAGATGTTTGGGGTAGTGAAAGGAGATTCTTACTAGTCTGCTCTGCAATTACATTTCCAAGGGCTTTGTAGAATTATATTTATCATAAGAAACAATTAAGTTATCTCTTGGGTCATTACCCATCCTACATAGGCACTCTGCAAATAAGAGGACTAAGTCAGTGTTCTCTTTTTCAGTCTCTCCCTCAATCATCAGAAAAAGGCATTTCCATGTTTGGTTGCATATTACCTTGCACCAGATTGCCATCTTTGCATCATTTGTCAAAAGGGCTTTCCATCTGTTTCACAGTGGCAAGAGGCAGAGTTATAACACCATCTCCCAAAAGACCTGTGTACAGTCCCACATGGCCATAGATTGGAGGTGCTGATGAATCGCTTGGGAGCTTCAGCAGGCAATTCTTTCCTGCTCAGTATGCAGGCCAGTGGGCTGAGCAGCACCCATCAGGCCTGATATTAAAAAGACTCTACTGGATCACATTAGGGGAGTTCTCTGATGCCTGCCCAATGATGAAATCTGTAGGAAGCATTATTCACTGGATGTAAGAAAGATCCAGGCTTTTTGACCTCTACAAAAATGGAGCTGACCAAAAGTGATAAATGGGTTAAAACGTCTCATGGGTTTTGTTATATAGTGGATGAGGATGTCAAGTGAAGACTTCTAAATTTACAAAATTATAAATAGGCCCCATTTTCAGTGGATTTTATCACCATACATATGTTTTTCTTTTTTAAAATAGTAATTATAATGAGTATCCCTAATTTAAGTGATAAATGATATGAGGATGCTTGATCATGGTATCAATTCCAGTTAAATTGCTGGTACGGGACATGTGAAAATTGTTACCATAAAAACATAGTGAAATTGGTTTGCTTTACAACAAGTCTTCAGAGGACCATTTCACACAAATGTATTTGCCTCACAGCAGCCTCCACTCAAGATCTTGGAAAACAAGTCATCCATTTTACGGCCACTGGATCCTCCTATATGTTTTCCCCTTTCTTAAAGTGATGCCTTATTTAGTTTGTCGGATTTTCCAAATAAACGCAATCACTGGGTTTATGGAAAAATGGATAAAAATGAGATTGTAAGATATTGATCCTAGTGTGGGTTGGGTTGGTAAAAAAAACAGGCCTCATCTATATAGGGAGAAAAATGAAGCAATAATTCAGGCAAGCATCGAACACCCTGCCACTGAGGCTATCGATTCCTATCCACAGCATATGAGATCACACCTGAGAGCAAGCTCTGGGGAAAAGAGAGAGAGAGAGAAAAGAGAGAACATTACAACCCTGACATTAACAGCTCTGTACAAAGCCCACAAGTGCCTGTTAAAAGGTTCCGCTAAAGACCAATTACCCAGCATGCCTCTGTGCTCTGTCAATCAGGCGTACAGCTAGAGCACTACAGGTCTAGTGTGTTTTTCTGATTCAATTCATCATCAACAATTCCAAGCAATTGGCTGACTGTGTAAGTTACAGTGTCTTATGTTAGCTAATCAGTCTTAAGCTGGTTGATTTCTCAGAGAGGTTGATGCTGAGGCATGGGTCAGTATGATTTCAGTGTATGGCAGCTAGTGGTTAGATTTTACCAGTAAAGCAGTTTTCACATTATTGTCATGTGAGTTGAGTTCTTCCTAGGCTCCTTTCCGCCTACTCACTCGCCTTTCATATACTCCTGCAGGGTGCTTGTTGTTATTGTGAAATATGAAGCGATCTGGCTGTGTGTTCATGAAATTTTGATGAGCATTGATCTGTCTGATTGCCCAGAATCCTTCAAAAGTGGTTGCTTTTTGTCTATATATTTATTATTTGTATTGCGTGGTTCATTCTTGATCTAATTTCACTGTTGTAAAAGAAGCTTCACATAGTTGCTATGTCAGTAATGTCGTTCCATGGAAAAAACATGCATTTAAACATAATGAGATAGCTCGGTATTATCTGTATATATTTTTCTATATTGATTCAGAATATTTGGTTTCAACGTTAGAGTTATTATTCATGACATCACCTTATTATACCCCCTCTGAGGGGCGATACCAGAGAAGGTAAAGTGATACTCTGTGCGTGTCCTGTGAGAGCAAGTGTCTCATGTAGTGTGTGTTGGCAAATATCCATTTGTTATTTTTATCTGCAGTCTATGTAGGCAATCCAGAGGGGCATATATGCTTTACTGTATATCTCTCACATCATAAATGTGTGAAAATTATAGGAACAATTGTTAAATGGTTCTTCAAGGAGAAGGATCAGCAAGTCATGTGAGCATGGTATTCCTTTTTTTTATATTATAGATTGAATTAAAGACAGACTCATTTGAAATGGAGGTGTACTTGAGAGAGTACTGTAAGCATTTGATCTGACTGTGGGCTTTATTTTGTTAGTATAAATATCTCCTGTCGTCACTGCTTCTCATTGAGTACATTTTTGACATTTAACAGAACATTAATGAGTCTGTTTATAAAGCACTTGGAGTTGCTAAGGAACATTATATCCCTCTTTGTTTTACCTTCCAGTATATGCTTTCCAATACCCCATTATACCCCATTCCAACTACTCCCCCCTTCTCCTTGTTCTCTCAGTAAAATTGCATTATCAGCCTGACTCGTGAGGACATTGTCCAGAATGCTAAAATCAATAGAATTGAGAGGGAGTCAACATGTGAAGCTGTTTGAGAGGGCAGGAGAGTACAGTTTAGAGATCCTCCCCATCCATCTTTATATCACCACATTAACACAGTCTTCAGTGTTGTCCTGCCTATTTTGTGCTTTTCTTCAATAAACTGTATGCACAGTAATCTCTACAAACCATGACATGCTACCAAAATGTGAGCTTACAGTGGTTATATGAAATATGCATAGTAAGCCCCTTAAAAATGACCTGATCAAGTCCTAGTGTATGTCAGATGAACAAACAGATGTTTCAATTGTACACGGTTGTCAGTAAACACTAAGCGCCATTATATAGCATTGTATTCAACATTCACACCCTGACCCAGTTCTAAACATAACTCATTTATTCAGCCTCCCAGACTATTTATCATATACTACACATTTATACATTCACAACAAAGCACGCTCCACTGTATCACCCACCCAAGGTCAGCCACATTCCAATTCCTTTCCAACCACATTTCCACCTCCTTAACTTAACTTAATTACAGGAAATCGATTTGAAAATTATGTATTATAAGCCTCAGGGTGGCTTTACATCATGACATTAAACAACTTTTGATTTATTTTTCAGGACAATAACTGTGATCTAAACTTTAGTAAATGTTATCATTCATAAGCCCAAGCAAACAGCTATGCGACTAGGTAGGATCACTGGCTGGCTTTCTTATTATGTGCTTATACTTGACAAAGTCAGATTTGCTATTTTGCACTTCTGAATGCTATTGGCTGCTTCTATAACAGGACCATATATTTCTGTTCCATAGCTCAAGGAGGCCAAAATTACAAAATTAAACCCTCCACATATGCATTCAGACTTTAACAATACATGTAATGGATTGTGAGTTTTCCTCACATTATGTGAACTGCAGTGCACATGTCACTTCATATCACATTATTTGTTATTATTCGGAGATATACACAAATAAAAAAACAATAACAGTAAAAAACAACTAATGAAATAATTAAACTAACGGTGGCCTTATATGTCATACATTGTGCCATTACGTTGTATGCAAATGTCCTGAGAAATACCTGCATTCATCAATTAACTTAATGTCGTTAGACTGTGGGAGGACCCTAAGTAAACTCACGCTGGCAAGGGGAGAACATGCAAACTCCACACAGAGGGCCCAGATTGTAAGGTGACAGTGCTACCCACCAAGCCACCATATCCACCAATTTTGAGCTATACAGTGTGTGTATATATCAATAGCACATTAATTCATCTTTTTTTTTCTTAGTTGCCTTTTTTCACTATATTTAAACAGAGTTTAGCTCCAAGAGTAATCAGGCACATCGTGATATAGCTTATAGATGGGTTTAAAATATAAAATGATCTATAGCAGATGTGATTTGGAGGAAAAATAGAGGATTCAGGGGTAAAGATATTTAATATAGGTTGAGAGCCAATTGTGTTAGGGTTCCTACCTTCCCCCGGTGCGTTCAGCCGTCCTCGCCGGTCGCCATTACAGAGCCATCAGTGGGACGGCTTAATATCCACTATCTTAATTATGTC
>JAVSBV010000138.1:909850-932738 GCA_033117975.1 Parotocinclus spilosoma | reverse complement strand
AGTAACCGCCGGGTAAAGATGCACTCTATAAGACGTATCCCGGTTTTGTTTTTTTATTATTGCATGCACTTTCGAGCTCACTTTCACTCCCTGGTGTTTGGACTACTGCCGTGCTTCGCCATTAAAGTGGCGTCCCAAAACCGTGCTTTCAGCACCTTTGCCCCGACTGACGCTTTGGCGTCCTCTCGCGCCAAGTTTGCGCATTGCTCCCATTTGGGACGAAACCTCGGCGCGCCCCTTTATCCTTTCGGTTTCATTATGTTAGGAGTCCCACGCTCCGCTCTTTATCCCTTTTCAGTTGTTCTATATTATTTCCCCATTCTTATTATACGATGTGGGATATACTTATCCTGCATATTTGGGTCCTGTTAAAAACACCACCACTGCTCGTAACAAATTGTTCCAATTTTATACCCATTAAGTTTTAGATCCTTTCTGGTATTTGAAGACCTTCCTACTCTGTATCTAGGAAAGTTTATCAACATTCAGCCTTTCTTGCATGTGCCTGCTCTCTAGCAAAATGGTCAAAATGGGCATATATTACGTTCTCTCTGGGTCCTGTGCCACCTGAATGCACTCTACTACATGAAAAGGCTGTCCACAGTCTGTCCTTTTAGCTGTGAGGACTAAAGAGAACTGGGTTTGCTCCCTTAGGAAATGACCAGGCTGTGGCCTACAGGGCAAACAGAAGGGTGGCCTGGCAAATCAGGAGACACAGCACAGTTCCTCCACATTCACTCTGTCCAGCTTCACTGAAACAGTTAACCGCAGGCTAAAATTGCCCAAGTGTTGTTTTTTTGTTTCAGCTTCTGTTGTGCAATTAGCTGATGATGTAGGCAAGATAAAACAGTCATACAGAGAAGTCAAAAAGAAAAGAAGGAAATGTGGCAATTAGAAATATAAGGATCATTAGTAAAGAAAAAAATCCATGTTCTTTGTGACACTACTTTATGTTACACACTGGACTTGAGCAACATTTCTATCTAATGACTTACCAGGTGGCCATGAGGGATGGGTGCATGAGGACTGTATCAGTAGTGACATGATAACATAAGATAAAATATTTGAATAACATTTTGTTTTCTCAAAAACTCATTCTGTTCTCATAAAGCATTCTGTTTTTTATTTATTAATTTGTATTAAGGCAGAAACCAACCCTAGACAGGACCATTGCAGAGCACATTCTCACACACTTACTCTTTGACACTTTTAGAGAGACCAATTAACCTGGGTTATGTCTGGATTTGGAATGTGGGAGGATACTGGAGTACATGCAGACATGGGGAGAACATGCAACACTCTGCCTCTAAACTCTTTTAGATGCACTTTAAAATAAGGGAAAACACTTAAAAAAGAACAGAAAATGTGAATTAAAAATATCATATTATACCTACTTTAAACTTTAGGTGTTACGGGTTTTAACAGCCACCTCCCAATAAAAATCACTCTATACTAGATGATTTTGCATGTATTTACCACCAGTTAACAAAATCAATGTAAATAATAACGTTCTGAACACTAAATTGTTTTTTAAATAGTTTTTTCAACAACATTTTTTAGCAGTTTAAATATACATTCAGTTGGTATGCACATACTGTATTAATTTGCACCTATATATGCAATTTAAAAACATCTCAGTGTGTATATTTTATTGTATAATGTTATATTTTGCCATTTTCATCTACTACACAGTGACTAAGAATGTGTAACACACATTACCTAAGCCCCCCACATCTATGCACCTCTTGCAGTATTTACCTTAGCCGTCTAATTGCTGCTGTAAGTGCCATGTCACAGTGTGTGCCCAGAGTGAGGAAAAAAAGCCACAGACACACAGATCTTTCTGTTCCATTTGCCAACTTTTTTATTAAGTATCTTTAATAAGGTGCACCAGTGGGAGGTCAAAAAGAGAGAGTGAATCATTTGTTTCCTCTTCCCTGAAGTTGTTGAAGATGTTGGAGCAGAGTGCATAGGTTAGGAATTCTGTCAGTATGCATCTCATCACTACTAAATAAGCTTATTTGTTATCTTTGTTATTTTTTTTATATATTGGGCTGGTCGTAGTAAAACTGTCTAGTTATAGAGATAGTATTACATGAAAATATATTCATGAGGTTACTTTATTCCCTACATTTGGTATCAATAATTTAGGCATGAGATGGTATTTATCTTTCCAATGTAGTCTCACTGTATCTTTTTTGTCTACACATGCTCTTACTGGCCACTTTTCAAAGAAATACAGCCAACATCAAGCCATTTTATCATATGGTCTAAAGGACAACTCAAACTTTGCATGGAATACAGTTATCTAGTTTCTAACTGTATCCAATATGGACTGCTAAACCTAAACTATTAACATAAACTACCATGTCTCTGCCATAATCTAATTTGTAGTACCTTTCTAATTTCCCATCTTTCTCTCTGTCTCAGCCTCTCTCTCTCTCTCCCTCTTCAACTCATTCATTCATGCAGCACAGAGGATCTCTGTGTATGTGTGGCCCAGAGGGTGAGCATTTAGCAGCACAACGGGCAAACATAGAAGGCTGGTCAGGGAGAAAGGCCCATTGTCTCAATGAAGAAGTGCCTCTCAGTACGTGGAGGTTATGAAAACAGCACACCGAGACCCATGTGGTCTAGCTGTACAGGATGTTTGGTCCTATCACCCATATTAGGTTACTATTTAAGTATTGTCTTATTGCCATCTTCTCAGCACGGGCCCATGATAATGTGCCTGGGACTATGTGGCTCTTGTCATGAGGCTTCCACATATATTAGTTACGTTTTATTATTGTCTCATAACGTGGCCAATTTTTAGATTTCTTAACTTATGCAATTACTTATGTATTTATCAAAATATATTTATAGAAAATAATAAACCCTATCATTCTTATGCTGGTATAAAGAAGACAGAGTAATATTGGTTGTAAAGCTAAAGTGATTTTGCTTCTTCTCAGTAGTGTGATTGAATCTACAAGCAAAGTGTGGTTGTGAAATGTGGGGGAAAACATTGCAAAAAGACATTACACTTTTATTCTTTATTTGGCTAATGGAAGGTAATGGCTATGTTTGTGATGGGAATGGTAAGTGAATTAAAGCCTACATACTTTAACACAGTTTCCATAAAGGTGTTTGGAGATTATCATGCGCCAACAATAGCGTGTTGTCTTTACACACAAAAGCAATAAACATAATCAGTTGCAATATGGTAAACATAGTATGTGATTAATTAAATATGGTAATACTGCTAATCATTTGCCAAATTATTAGCAGCTATATATATATATATATATATATATATATATAGGGGTGTCCACAAAAATTATCCCCATTTAGTTTTAGCACGCATTTGCAAGCATTCAGAGTATTTCATGTTGTTTTTATGCATTGCCCAGTGCTTAAATGTATGCTTATACTATAAATGTGACTTTTTGGCAAAAATCCTAATGTACTATCATAAAGGCTGTATAAACTGTATAAACTGCTATCACAAACATCTTTGACAAAAGCCAGTGTGGAGTGCTTTATTTGGCTAGGCCACTGTCTGGTAGAGAATGGTGTGTGTGAGGTACTGTGAAGGGAACAAAATGAACTGTTAGGAGCAATCCACATTGATTGCTGGAGCCCTGTTTAATTCATAAAGCAGTGCCTTGCAGCCCCTGCTCTAGCTGATTTCCTGCTTGCCTTTTCTGCAATGTTTCTCAATTTATGTATTGCCTACTCCCTACATTGTCTTTAGGCATTAGAAATGTGTAAGAAGCATTGCTTGTTTGTGTTCAATAAACAAATTGACATTATGTTGATAGAGGTGAATATGGAACCATATGTCACACTTTCTCTACTTTTTTTTTCCAGCACTGAATGAGCCCACCATTGACTATGGTTTCCAGCGGTTACAGAAGGTCATCCCAAGACATCCTGGTGATCCTGAACGCTTACCAAAGGTTAGTACTGGTGTCAGTACTGCTTATCCCTGGGTGAACAGAGCAGTTAAGTTTATGACAAGTGTGAGAGCAGCTTAAATATTCTCATAGTACAGTACACTGGTGTATTTCAGTAGTAACACGGTTTCTATTTCAAGGTACATAGACAGAATGTAAATAGTCTGAAAAGACTGTAACTGTAATATTTTTGCAATAAAAAAAATTATTATATATATTTGCATGTGAAACAGTATTGTTCCCTGGCATTCCTTTTCTAATTTCTGTCTGCTTTATTAGAATACATCTAGAAAATACAGGACATTTCTAAGGAGTAAGACTAAAAAAATCATAAAAATACAACTAAAGGATACAGTAGATAGTAGTATTTAGAGCAGAATAATTAATATTTAGATCAATAGCATAATCTATTAATGGTGATGCCAAGTTAACTCTTCTAGAGGATGAAGAAGCTTGATCAGGAACAGTCTTTTTGGATGGGCAACAGTCAAGGAAACAACATTTTTCTAGGAGGGGAATAGGCTGAAAAGGCTAAACCATTCTAAAACTCACAAAATTTGGAATGAGAATCAGTGGAAAAAAGTGTTATAGAAAGACAAATCTAAGTTGTTTTTTTTAGGTCCAATTGTTGACAGTATGTTATATATGCCCATTGTACTGTTGCTAAAACAACAAATATAATGGTGGCATAATACTTTTGTACAGTACTGGACATGACAAGACCATTGACTGTACATAACATTTGTACAATCTATTAATTGTACCTATTGTTTTATCTCCTTAAGTGATTTGAATCATTTCACAATGTTCTTTTATCAAATAGGGTTTGAGTTTGTCGCTCATTCATTTATTCTTTATTCATCCCTGTTGTACTACAGAATATGTGTTTCCTTCCTCTTACAAAACCATGGCACTTTAAGAGGAGTTAATGAAGCCTTTGGGAGTGATAAATAAACAATGCCTTATCTTGTGCGTGTCCTATACCCCTGAGCTACAGCACTTAATAGACTAAAAAAGAGTAATCATTGCTGGCTGGCCATGCTCTTTTGCAGTCAGGCCAAGCCTGACCTTGTAGTGTTATAAGCCCTTTCCACTTTAGATGTGGGCTATTGGTATTCACTGTCCATGAACTGTGTAATCCATTACACCTGTAACATAAATGAATTAGATGGAGAGGTCACCACATCACCACAGAGTACAGTACATCGTGCCAAACGCCTAAAAATGTTTTTGCTGGATCAGTTACATTATACAATAAATGGCAAATGTGAACAACAGAATGATAGTCTTTGTTTAGCGAGCCTAAGATATTTCTCTAGTTTTTTTCTAGTACTACCAAAGTGTAATTTGAGAAAGGCTGTAACTAACCAGCTAACCAGTGTGATAAACAAAATTAATTCATACATTTTCATTCCCTTGTAATTAACTTTGTGGTTGTGGGAAGCACAGAGTCAATTTAAGGCAGGAATCAATCCTGCCAATTCATAGCAGGGCACACACTTATACCTTCATTAAACCTGGGATAGTTTGGAGTGCCCACTTGACCCAATGAATGTCTTTAAATTGTACCAAAGTACCTATAAAAATCCTCAGTTGAAACAGGCAGAGTTCAGAATGGGAACTAAAGCAGCACTCTCTGGAGCTGTGGGGCATTAGCACCCTCTTTCTCAGCTGGTTTGGAGAGCACAGATGTACAGGCTTCTGTCAGTGCGGCTAAATAGGGCCACTGTGTTTGATCTTTGTCCCTAAATCTCCACATGTACATGGTTAGCATGCCTCACACAGCACACATAATCCTGCACTTCACTACTGGTTTGACCCAGTGCATACATATCGGCACACACAAATATTGTTAATTCATATCATTAAACCTATAAGTAACCAGTAAAAGTAACCATTTTGGCCTTTATGTATAAGGTTGCAAAAGTAAAAAAAAAATAGTTAGTAAATAATTAGTTGGCATATTTTTTTGTATATATATACTGTTTGTCACAGTCAGATATATTTCTATAGCACTTTTTTTTAACAATGAATCATTGTTTCAAAGCAGTTTATTATTTTATATTATATTGTATTATCTAAACCCAATCCCAAAATGAGTAAGCCTTGGGTGAGAGTGGCCAAAAACACTCACTAAACATTATAAGGAAGAAACTTTGTGAGGACCAGACTTAAAAAGTGATCCATTCTCCTTGGGTGGCTTAGATAATATATGCAAGAATAAACAAAGTTATCTAAATAATAGCAATAGTTTAAGTAAACAGAAGCCAAATGAATATTAACAGAGGGAACATAATAATTAAAATAAGATGAAATTCTATTTAGACTAGTATTTTGGAGGAAATGTTATATTACGAAGAGTATGATAATATGGAAAATATAAAATGATAGCATATAAAACAGTTGTAAAAATAAATTAAATATTGGATATAATAGCATAGAACTATGCATACCTGCACAATTTAGACCACAGAGTACATAGAGTTACTGTATGGTCATGTGCCCATACATATACACACATAAGTTGACCTTTTATGCTTTTAACCACAGCTTGTCCTGTTTTATTTTCACTGGATCACTGATAAATTTCAATACATTAGGCAGGTCATAGGTGAGAAGCATACATTTCTCACTTATTCTAGGCGAGCAGAGAGGGTCAGAAAGCACGCACGTCCTCGTCCCTGGAGAACCTTCTTAACGGCATGCCATATTTTAACTGACTCCCTTACAGTTCTAATGAAAAAGATTGGACAGCCACCAAGCAGCCACTGAGCAGCTGTGTGCCTGCAACATTGGTGCATGTGAATGAGATGAGTAAGAAAAAATACCCAACTGGCTGTCGCTGGCCAACCGTTTTAGGATCAGGTGTTGGGGAAGTCCCAGAGGATGTAGTTTTGTTAAGGTTTGCTTATATGTACAAGTGGTACATTTATGTCGCCATAGCCTATGTGAAGTTGTTTTAGTGAAGAAAGAGAAATTACATAGAATTAACTGATAAATGTTATGCATCATATGAACTACAATGATTATTGTAATTGTGAAAGTAATGATACTTACCCTATAGCAATTCCCCATGCCATAGGAAATCCAGAGCCCTTCCAGATTTTTGGTGAAGGGTTGTAGAGATAGAAAAAAGGCACAATGGGAGAGCAGGAGGTGGAGAAACAGAGGGTTCTGGGTGATCCATCATGGTGAAGTCAGCTGTCCAGGGCTGCCTTCTCTTGGGTCAGGCGATCGAAGCTACTGCTGCCCGCACTTTATTATTGCTCGGCCAACAGTAATTGAGTCACCACAAGGGGTAAGAGGCAGTCGGACTAGTAAGAGAGTGGAAGAAGAGGAAAAAAATAAAGACTTGGTAGCATACGGGATAAGCTAAATGAGAAATCGTTGCTCTGCATGGCTCTGGCTCTGGTAAATTGTGGTGACAGGGTTGATGTGTGCGGATGGATTTTACCATCAATTTTTGTGACTAGTGGAGGTTTACCCTCTTTCTCTGTCACTCTCTCAGTTTCTCCTCTGCTTTCTCTAACACTCCCAGCTAGATATTAACAGCGTTGGTCGCTTGGTCTGGCTGCTCATTTCTGCACTATCGATTTTGCCCTTTATTGAGGTAATAACAGTTTGTTGACGGCACTTCTCTCAACTGCTGGACTCAATCACAGGTGAGGGGCATGCAGGGAACAAGGCAGTCTAACCTGTCTTGCTCAATCCTTGAGGAAATCATTGGACATGTTAGGCAAGTGACTTAAAATGGTGCATGCATAGTGTATAATGAAAGTATAATGAAAAGTCATGAGCCAATGTGAAGTAACATGTATGCAATTGAGAATGAGCCCTGTTTTGGGGGGAGTGTGTATGCTGCAAGTTTTAAAGAGAGAAAGGAAAGAAATCATTTAAAAGAGCAGCAACTAATTGCTCAGTGAGCATTTATGTTTGGATCCAGAGCTGCAGCTTTGTTTGATGAGTTTGGCCAGGCTCCAGAGTGGCCAGTCTCTTCTGTCAGTGTTTGTTCTTCCCATTTTCCCTGTCACTTCACATCCACCTGATCCCCTCTTGGGCTCCTCGGCAGGACCCAAGATTCAATCTGTGCTTCCACAAAGCAGTCCTTGCCACTGGGGAGCAGTTTTGCTTCATGCTCTACTAAAGAATCAAGACAAACATTGCATTCAAGTCTGAATATGCATCAACTGATATATGTTTTGTCCAATCCAACTGACCCAACTTAACTTTACAGTTAAATTATATCTTAAAGTAAATTTGAAGCTCTTCCAAAATCTCTGCATGTTTGGTGCATACATAATATACCCATTATTGTTTACTATGCAGATGCAGCCTGTCAGGTTGCTATTGACTTTCAGAAAATAACCTTTTAAATCTGTAGAGAGATACAGAATATGAATTATGCAAAGGAGCCATGTTAGTTAAAGAGTACAGGGACTGGTATTTATGATGAACAGATATAAAGAGATTGAAGACATTAGGAGAATCAGGCATAGTTTATTGTTATTTAGATAAGAGTGGTTTCTCCACATTGACTGATAGATTCAAAGCAAAATAAAGCATCCTGTTTTACCTCCTCTTATCCTGGTCAGGGTCACTGGGGAGGTTCTGGAGCCTCAACTGAAATTCGCCGGACAGGGCAGCAGTCCATTCGGTGGTTCCATAAACACACCATCCAAACATCATATTGCACATCTCCACCTGGGATTTGAACCAAGGCTGCTGAACAACTGCCATTCACAGCAGCATATTCTTACCCCTGAGTCACCATAGGTGCATGTTACATTTAATATTATATTTATTTTAAAAAATGTCCTATGATAAAATGCATTATCCAATTATCTGTTGAAGAAACAACTAATTAGCTTTGTTTGCTTAATTGGGTGAATGAGCCTTGGGTATCCCACATTGTCGCTGGCTAATGATTAGACTGCTGACCCCACAAGTCAGATATGTTCCAAATATCTTCCAATGTGGCCCTTTTACACATTTACACATTGTCTATGAGAACTGACTGCTTACTTAACATATGTTTGGATATAAATATGCAGAGGGGCTAAAGGTTTAAGGTCAGCAGTGAAAATGTTTTTTTCATTTTCATTATTTTTAAATAAAGTACATTGTTTTCAGTACAAGTCGTTCAATTATAATAACAATTTCATTGACTCTGACTGCCATCAACTTTTCTCAACAGTCATCTGAATCTAAACCCCACTGAGCATTCATGTGAAGCCAAACATTAAGTAACTTTGAGTAACATCATAAGGTGCTCTTTGTAATAGTGTGGAATCATGCTGGAATGAACATGAATCGTCAGATTGTGCACAAATTTGTGAAGTTCATGCCAGCTTGTGTGTATACTGTCATTACAGTAAAAAGGGGACCCTACCCACAACAAATAAAATTTGAAATGTAAGAATGTTTTGGAAAGAATTTCACTCATTGTTATCATACTGGCTATGAAACATTTCTTAAATACATTCAGTATTAACTTGCTAAATATCAGATGCAATATTTTAAATTTTAACTCTTCTGTGCATAAATCAGACTGGTATTATTTAACAAATAATCTGGATACTGATACTCTCCTGAAATCTAAGACATGTAACTCCAAAGATTTAAAACTGAACACTGACTGGGCATGCCATGGACTAATAGCAAAGACACTGACTCTCTATATGTAAGTTTTATTTATTATATATATACTTTTGTCATGTGTTTTAGAATGTATTATTCTTTGTTTTATGATTCTCTTCATAACATTGTTATATTATCTTTATATTTTTTTCAATATGTCCTCCCTTTTCAAATTTTGCTTCTGTTTATGTAAACTATTACTACAAACTTATTAATAAGGTAACGCAAGTAAAATTTTACAATTTTCGAGGGTGAAGGGAGGGTTGTCTGTCTAGACAAAAACACAGCACAGGCGTGCCAGCCATTGCCATATGACCAATATCTTCATGTGAAATATCTTTATGTGAAATAACAAAATTCTGTCTAGTATTTGGGGAAACAGGGTTTTACAGCGATGGTTTGTACAAGAAGATATGGCAAAATTTGTTCACCATTACTGTAAGGAACAGCTCACTATATAGGAACTCTCATTCATCAAAATGATCTGCTGCTCTAGTGAAAACAGGCTGTTGATGTTTTCCAGTGTGGTAAAAATTTAAAGCTACCTTTTATATTCATTGTGGATCTTGAATCTATGTACATTTGACCTTCTTGTTTCATGTTTCAATTGTAAAGTTTTACAGGTGTCTATAGGATATTATTTCCTTTAGTTATTTTACACTAATTCCCTATAGCACACAATGTTGCACACAATGCTAGATGTTATAGTTTGGCCTAAATATGTCAGTAATACTTTTAGTAAATTTTTTGTTAATGCCTTTTAATATGAAGAGTTAAAATATACATTTCTTTAAGGCTATGCCACAGAGTGACCCCAGTTGGACAGCTCAGCTCCAATTCAGAAATTTCCAAGTTAACAGTCACTGGAATACATGAATTATGCTTTTTCATAGTACCAGCACTCTTAAATAATTACAGAATAGAAAGTGATGTTTATCGATCTCAATATCACCTGACCATCTTATAATTTCCTCCACACTGAACATGTTTAACTGACCTCAGTACTTCATATTAGAAATGACCAAAATACAGTGTCTGGAGGTTTCTTTTTTTGTAGTATTATGGGAATGAATGTTTGGAAAATACATAGGTGTACCAAGGCTATGGAACTGAGTGCAGAGCAGGAAGAAGGGCATCGTCAGGCTAATGATGACTCTGACTGATAGACAGACACACAGACACACAGATCTAGGATCGGGTTTCTTTCCTGTTTTCCGCTCTCATCTCCCTGCTCAGCCCTTACTGGAAGTCCTGCTGCTCACCCAGGAAATGATCTCTGCTTGCAGACACAGAGCTACCACATACGACCTCCAGCTAATAGCATTTATTTGTTTATCTGGACTAACTTTTGGCTTCTTCCTTATTGGATTTGGAATCCCAACAGATCCCTTCCCCATATTACAATGATGGAAAATAGATAGGTGGAGGGTTGCCTGGTACTAGCTAGCAAGAAGAAGAAGCAGGATGGATAGCACAGCCCAGATAAAGCAGGGAATCAAGCTGTGGGCTAATGCCTACCATCCCTTATGTTCTTCTCTCTACTTGGGAAAGCGCCACCACAGAGCATGCAGCAAATATATAGAGAAAAGCGGGCGACAGAGGCAGGCATCCATACTAAAGCAGCACTTTAGGTCTCCCCAGGCCCCCTGTGCCTCCCTCAATCACCCGAGCCCAGCTCCCCCCACTAAAGCGCCCCTAACGAGGGGTTAACGCAGTGCCAGTGCTCCCATTATTGAGTGAATTTAGCACCTCGGACAGCACACTAAAAATCTTTATTGCTTCTCTGACCCCCTCGTCATGATCGTGCCTGCATTTTGTGGGGGTGGCTGCAGAGACGGGTTCTGATTGAAAGGCAATATGTCAGCTAGCGGGCGGGCACACATGCTCGGGGGCTTGTTCACAGCGAGGGTTACACACCGAGGGTGAGAGCAATTTTCTGGTTGTCGCGCCGCGAGCACATTTCCTCAGCCCGGCACATTAACTTTTAAAAAGGGTTCCATGCGAGCTCCAGGCAACTACTTCGCCTTCGAGAAAAAAATGAAGAGGAGAGAAACGGAAGGGAAAGGGAGAAGGGAGAAAGAAAATGAATACAGAGTAAAGAACACAGTAAATAAATGTTTAATGTGTGGGAAGGTATGGTAATAAATAGGCTTCTGGTTGAGAAGCTGAAACTCAATTACCCGCAAGAGTAGGGTGTTATATGTACACATCCATTGCCTCTAGGCCAATAATTTACCTGTACAAGTATGAATTCATCTGTTTCACTCTATATGTTTGTGTACATGTATTACACATATAATGGACTGTATTAGTGTCGGATGAGAAATGGAGGCTACCGTAGAGCAGAGAGGTATATTATGAGGTGTAGTGTGCTCATGCTTATAAGACAAACACAGCTGGGACTCTAACTCTGGCTGTATTGCAGACAGGCTCTGAAGAAATAAAATTAAGGGCTAAAAGGTTGTGTCTAAAAGTTTTCACTGAGTGTAAAGTGGACAATATACTGTGTTAAAATTCTACCAGCTTGTATTTGACTTGTTAACCTAAATAGTGAATCATTAATTACTATAAAATATGTATTTTTTGTGTGAATAGGAAGTGATTCTGAAGAGAGCAGCTGATCTTGTAGAAGCCCTGTATGGGATGCCACACAATAATCAGGTATGGTTATAAAATGACTTTTAACCAGTATAAATACTCAAAACGAAACAACAGATCCATGAAACAATGGCATCAAAATTCCAAATTGCTTTACCTTTTAACTTTTGCTGATAGGAGATAAAGTATGGAAGCTCTGAAAAATATTTTCAGAAAACACCGTTTCCCCAAATCTGGAGAAATAAGTCAAATGTTGCACACAGATCAACAGAACTCTTTGAAACTTCTGTATTGACGTTCGAGAGAGCTAGACGGGCCCTCCCTGCGGAGTAGCAGTAGGCCACTCCTGTAAGCCAGGTCATCGATTGCAGGGTTGAGTGCTGCGAGTGCAGGGATGCTGAATTATTTACACAGTGAATGAGGGTCTGCCTGTGGTCATGTCTGTCTCTAAGGAACCTCTTTCCTGTCCACCTCACCGTTCCCACAAATCCTCAGCATTTGTCATTTACCAAACAAATATCCACATAAGCACTAAATTGGGGGTAAATTGTGAGAGATACCTGCTCTATGAAGCGTGCTCACCCCTCTGTTGTTTATTTGCAATGCTTTTGTGATCAGATTTTGCTGTGTGTAGGGATGATGTCTGAATCTATTAATCATTGTTTTTTATCTTATTCCTCACTCCAACCCCTCCACACCCAGTCCACACTCATCACATACGACTATTACACTTCAAACCACACATTCATTTACAATATTGCAACTAAACTCTATTGGAAGCTCATACAGACTTTAGACTTTACATCTAGCCTTTGCACACCTTGCATCATGTTTATTTAACTTAGGCAACAGTCTGATCGTCTCTGATGTGTTTGTTGATTGAGCAGGAAATCATTCTGAAGAGGGCAGCGGACATTGCGGAGGCACTCTACAATGTCCCACGAACCCACAACCAGCTGACAGGCCTGGCAAACAGCTCTGTGCATGCTGGGATGATGGGAGTCAACTCATTCCATGGGCAGCTTGCTGTCAATGTCTCCGAGTCTACTCAGGCAGCCAATCAGGGTGAGCACAGACATGCACACAGTCTAGTGGTTTCTGAATATTTAAAAGCTAAAGTAAGAAATGAAACTGAATTGAGCATGGGAGCCAAGCATTAAACTCAGAAATATGTGCAAGTGTGAGACTGTACAAAGGCCCACTGTTCAAATCCCCCCATGTCAAGTTGCCACTGAATGATCTAGATAAGCAAAGTCCTTATCTAACAATTGATTCTAATTACTGTATCAGTGCATCTTCTAAATGTAAATTTAAGTGCGTACAGTAGAAATTCAAAAGACAACGAGTCAAGCTAAGATATTTCAATAGGAAAAAAAGGATAAACAAGCTGGATAAGACAGAGAGACACAAGTTCTCTGCTCTGCTTTCAGAATTTGTCACCATTTGATCCAGAGATGCCAAGCCTCTGGGACAGTGAGTGATTTGTGTTAAGTCAGTGGTAATCTATCAGGCGTGGGATTAAAGCCTTGGGAGCAGAGCTGCAATGTGTACTGCTTTTTGTAACAAACAGTGGGGGAACACCTGTAGCAATATATATATGTATATATATATCACCCAAATAGTACCTGATCTGTGGTGGTCTTGACCATTAGAGAACAGAGTAAAGGGAACTAACAAAGTTTGTAGAGAAACAGACTGCTGTAATTGTAGAAATACAAGGTGCAGTGGCAACCATAACCTTAATTAAAATATAATAAATATAATAATAATAATTATAATAATAAAAATATAATGCATTTTTGCACATACGTTTGCACATCACTGTATATAGATAGGTGTATGAGTGCATGGGTGAATGGATGGATGGATGGATGGATGAATCCATTCATGTTACCTTGCCAAAAACATACCAGTGTCTTTGGTGTACTTAGAATGGTCTACATCCAAATAATATCTGGATTAATATTTAGTGCTCCTTTTTCCCAGATGTGCAAGACAGCAAGGGGCTGACAAATTATGCAACCACTGATGGGTGACAGTCAGTAAATGTTAACCTATGAAGATTTTATTTGTCTTTCTTATGCATCACTGGGAATTTTTACTTTGCACTGTTTATTTTAGCATTCTCATCTGCTGTCAGAATACTCAGAATACTGTGAAGGGCTGTTTCAATAAATAATTTTTACAACTCTATGTACATTCATTTAATTAGAACAATTCAAAAGCACTTATTTGATGGGTATACCTAGGTAAATGTAGCTAAAACTGACTGTTGTTATATACATTATACGTCATTACATATCAGCTCTCTTTTCTCACTCTGAACTGCTCTTGTTTTACGATGCCCCCTTATTCAGGTTTCAGTCGGAACACAAGTAGCGTGTCGCCTCATGGTTATGTGCCCAGCTCTACACCTCAACAGAGCAGCTACAGTACAGTGAGCACAAGTATGAACGGCTATGGCAACAGTGGCATGACCACACTTGGAGGATCACCCAATTTCCTTAATGGGTCAGCTGCCAATTCCCCCTATGCTAGTAAGTGCACATTTTTAACATACCCAGTCATTAAACAAAGCCTTTAAACAATGTAAGGAATAGGAATAGTATGTAAAACAAATATTTTCAGCTCTGCCACTAAATTTTAACAAAGAAGGCATTCATATTATAGTGTGTGCCAAACAACACACTATAATGGTAAAATACTCCAGGCTATTAGAGGGAACTGAAATAAAACAAAAGATAAAGCTATTACTCTGTGTCTCTGTCTATAAAGTGCAAAGATAAATGCACACCCTTTACTTTCTAGAGCACATCCTGACAATAATTCACAGCCATTTGTGTAACACCAATCTTCTACTGTGGCTTCTAAATTAAAGAGTCTTAATTAAATCAATAAACTAATTGCAGGAGAAGCCGTTCAATTTAGGAGCTTTGATTTGGACGTGTTAACAAGTATTTTAACAGGCTCTGTGACTATGCACAGACACATTCAATCAATGTAGGTGGGCAGGCCTTGGATGGTCCAATTTTCATTAATTGATTAGTAGGGCCTTCATAAATGGATTATGACATTATCAAGATAATTTTCTGAGAGGTAGTTTTCAAGCATAGTATACTAGCAACAATAAAGGCAGAAGATAAAATCTAAAACAGACAATGATGCTTATAAGTTCACTGAAGGAGAAAATACTCATAATTAATTGTCAGACAAAGGAGGAGTGAGGAGTTCATGCTGTTTCTTCAATAATATGAAAAAACAATGAATAGGTGATCATTTGGCGCAAGTATACAGTTTTTATATGAAGTGATCTGATTATTGTCTAATGTAAGAATATGGGCTCACAGTGTCTGTGCTGCCAGTAGGCTGTAAGATTCCACATTGTTCTTATGTACGTGCTATCTTTTTCACTATCCCTACCTTGGTCTCATGCTGCTGCCTCAATTTTTTTCTCAGTTGTTCCTTCTAGTCCCACCATGGCCTCTTCTACCAGCCTTCCATCCAACTGCAGCAGCTCCTCGGGTATTTTCTCCTTCTCACCAGCCAACATGGTCTCAGCTGTTAAACAGAAAAGCGCCTTTGCCCCAGTAGTGCGACCCCAGGCCTCCCCACCTCCCACCTGCACCAGTGCAAATGGCAATGGCCTGCAAGGTAAGGGCAGAGCCAATCTTCTGTAAATATGCTATAAGTGAATCTGAAATGTGGAGTCTTTAACAAACATGTTCAATTAAATTAGAAAACACCCATTTGTACTCATTATAGTTCAGTATTAATTGTACCACAAATTTGTATGTGCTTGGATCCATTTCTGTATTAAGTATGTACTAATAATGCCAAGATTTGACTCAAATTAAGTTAACCTTATTGTAGCTCACAATCACCAAAGTTTGTAAATATGAAACTAAGAACCCAGCATAAATGTAGTATCTGTCGTCTTGCACTATAAAGAACCTCACAATGCGACTTCTTGGAAGATGTTTTGGCAAGTTTACATTACAGTGGCACTGCTGTGTTATAGACCCTGGAAAAAGTAAATAATACTTATAATAATAATAATATAAGTAAATATTTTACTTGTGAAAATAGTTAATAGTTACTAACAATGTATTTGCATCCCTGTTTCTGGTTTCCTTCTAATACACTGAACATACTGTAGTACTGCAGGTCTATCCTATACTAACTGTATACTATCTATGTGGCCGAAATCCCTGTTTTCTCTATTAGCATGTAAAGATTAACCCTGTTCTTGTTTTCTTTTCTTTCTCCACCCTTCCTGTGAACCTGTGCTCTTCATGACTCCAGTAGATCAGTCTTTTGTGGACTCTAGCAAGTACTCTACAGCTAGCTCCCTGCAGGGACTGGCCTTCTCCTGAAGTATGTGGCACATCTTCTTCTCTCTTCTTCTTTCTCACAGTTCATTAGCTTGGCCATCAGTTCAGTCTTCTGTGCCTCTGCTTCTTCATGTCCATGTCTCATCTACTGGGTCACTGGAGGCCCTGCTAGCCATCACTGAGTGCATGCCATATGTGTTTTATTTCCTGCCTAACTTCCTGTTTCCTGTGTCTGATAACCACTGGGGTTTGAGTTGTGCTGCTTGCTAATTCTGCTGTCAGTTATCTGTGTATTATTTTCATCATTCTATTTTTGTACACTTGCCACACATTACCCCACTCCCATCAAAAGATTTTTCAAAACTATTGTTATCACAAAACTGTTTTAGAGAGGCATCAGTCCTAGGATATTGCCTTGCCTATTCTAACAAAATCTCAGCAAGGCTATGTTAGATTTGTAGTGATACTCTTAAAATATATACTTTCTCAGGTACACCTTATTTCTACACTGATTGATAGTTGTATAAGTTCCACTTACAATTAGACTGTAGTCCATCAGTTTTTCGTCAAACTTGGTCAAGTAATATTTGAGTGGTGGTCCTATCTGAGTTGATTATTCTCAGCACTGCAGTGATACTTATGTGGTGGTGGTGTGTTAGTAAATATGTTAGTAATAAAATGATCAATAAGTGTATATGACTAAAGGTACTCCCACACAACAATGCTTCTACAGCCACTTTCATGGCATTGACCTGAAAGAGAAATGTACATACATTCAGAATGTTTTATGAAAGCTTATGAAAGAGCATGAGATACTATTTAAACAATAATATAATTCACCTACTTATAAGCTATTTCTGGTTTTTTTTTCAACTTAATGAGGAACATCATGAGGAACAACAACACCTGTCCCAACCGCATGCTTAGTAGAATATAATACAGCAAAAAGGAATTTATATATGACTTATTTAGCATTCTGTTCAGTCTGGCATTTTGTTGTTAGATATCCTGCATAAATGCATTTTCATCTCAAACTGTGCCAACACAGACAGCACCTTTCCGACCTCATCCCTGAACATGCAGTGCACCTACTCGTCCGTACAACATCTATAGAAATCTTTTTGGAAGTACAGTGGAATCCCAGAAATCAAACACCTCTTCACTCTTCACGATTCTGGGATAAAAGTCTGTTTGAATTTTGTTTGTTTTGTTTGAATCTTTTTGTCTCCAATTTCAAACCAAAGTTTGGGCTTTGAACATGGGCCTCCTAAATAAAATACTCAATTGGACTATTTTGCAATCACAATGCATGATCTAGTATAATGCACCAATGCTAATCCCTAAAAAAGTATAAGAAGAAGTTCCTAAGATAAGACGTCGACTCTGCGATCGCCTCTATGACTATTTAATTTCCCTTTATTTTCAAGTATTTCGTCTTTAAACAACACTTATTTCATGTATTTATAGATTATTAGTATTACATTACGCTGCATTGCTGTATTCATGCTTAATTAGTTACATATGAATATAAAAAACATTACTTCTTATGAGAATTTTATTACGAAATCCAAAAAATTGGAGATCGAGTGGTCTTCTTGAAGCAATTAAGTTTATATTTTAAAGTTCCAGAATATACAGCAGGTTTAAATAAAGACGCAAAATAATAATCATTTTCAAAAACAGTAAGGTACCATGGATAAGGGCTAAATGCTAAATGACTAAATGTGCATTTAAACACTTGGATTGTTTTTATCTGGCTTTTTGTCTAAATATTTAACACACATCAGGAATAGAATTAAGTAACTAAAGTATATTAAGCAAACAGCAATGTAAAAGTAATTGAGTGTACTGGGCAGACAGCGCTTTTCATTGCTTCAACCTTGCTTGAGCACCTCTGACCTGATGAACCACAGCTCATTTCTCCTCCCTCTGAATGAAGAGGAGACATTCAGGAAATCGCCTGGAAATTAGAACAGCATTTGGAGAACCAATCAATAGGGTGTCAATTTAGGGTATGAAAAATATCCAGTGCTGTTGACAGTGCAGAGATGATAAAACATCTTCACATGGGTAATGTCTCTGTTCAACAAGAAGAAGATCCCACTGATTTTTTCTTTTGTTTTGCTGCAGAGCGCAACTTTCATCCCAAAGCTCCCGTCCCTGTGAGAAACAAGTGATTTGTCTATACCTGCTGTTTTGTTAAAACAGTCAAGTTATTGATGGTCAGAATTCAAATTTACAGCATTTGCTCATTTATTGCTTTCAGTGTTTGTTTGTTACTTGTAAAGGAATAGACGGGTATCCATCCCAGGGGAGAAGTAGAGACTAAATAATCTTGTTTGATTTATTCAAAGTAATAGATTTCTTGAAGTGGATTTGTTTTCTGATTCACGTTGGCTGTATTCAGTATGTACTTTTAGCAAACGCTCTGTCTTCTGTCCATAGAAGTACATTATTCGTCTAGCCTAGACATATGGAGCTCAGCCCTTGCAGCAGATGGACATTATTTAATGCATTCCTCAGCACACTCAATCATAGCCTGAGCACATAGACTGTCCTGGAGTCTTATCACTAATTCTTTAGATGAATTGTTCATGTAATGGGTCCCTGATGGAGGAAAGACTGATTTACAACTATTAAACTGAGGCACTATTTATTCTGACAATTGAATCTAATTAAACATAGAAGACATACAAAAATGTGGTGGATCAATGTAAGCAAAGATTATTTTAAAGTCAGTTAGTGTGAGTTTACCATCCAACAAAAAAAATCAACATCAACCACAACTGCTCATTATAAGTGAACCCCTGTGTTATTTGAGTCCCTTTTGTTTTCCTCAGTTTCACGTTTTTGGATGTCACTTCATTTAAGTTTTTTCTTGTTGCCAGCATACATGTTTTTTGTCTGTACTGTTTCTATGTGTCAGAATGTGCATGGCATTTCTTTAGGGCACAGGTTTAAGAATTTTGTTTTGTGTTCTCTTTTCTCATTTACGGTATATACCTCATTTGGTTTCCAAACAAAAAAGGCATTGCAGAATATGTACAGGACTGTTCACCGTTATATTACAGGAACCATGTTTTAGAAATGGAATAATGTCCATATATAATTATTTATACTTTGTAGAATACACCCTTTCAAAACAGGAAATTTGTATGCAGTATTTAAAAACTGAATTAAATACTGGCAGGTATTTACATGTAGTATAACCTCCCCCTACATGGGAACAAGTTGAAAAGGCCAGTATATGTCAAAATTTATAAAGAACAATGAAGAACAGTAGAATTATGGAATAGTAAGTATTATGGAGCGACAAATCCAAGTCACAATCAGATTCAGTTTTATTCAAGTGTGTTTACACATGCAAGGAATTGATTGACAGTATGTTTTATATATGTCCGTTATGCCATTGGAAAAACTATAAATCTAATGTTGGCCTAAGACATTTTATAAGCAGCTAGTACGATGGAGGAGTTTGAGGACAAATATTTAGTGACTGGAATTAAAGTGTGAATGTCATTTAAACAAGTCAAAAAGTCAAAACAGCTATTGTGTAAAATTGTTTAAAAGAAGCAAACAGATATGTACATGGCTAACACTGTCTCTATGTTTCTCTCTTTGTTTTTCATGAACAGCAATTCCAGGGATGATTGTTCCTCCCATGTAGTGGTTCCTGGGCCGCTGACAAGACACATTTTATATTTGATCACGCTCAAAACCCATGGTCTGGACCCCCACGGTTTCCCTGTCTTGATGACAACAGGGGAAAAAACAGAAAACCCTGACTTTGAAAACTCAGGCCTTTTTACATGTCATTTGAAAAGAAGGGAAGTGCTTAATGTGTGGTGGTTGTTGGATTTTTTTCAAAATTCATTCTTAAATTTAACATAGACCTTTTAATGTCAATGTCATTTACCTTTTATACAAACTGTACCATCTACATTTGACATTATAAGATCTGGACGTTGTGTAACAGTGAGGGAAAATAAGTTTTGTTTAAATTCAGTTAAACTAAGTTTTTTCAAGCTAAAGTTGAAACAAAATATCAACCATGTGAACAAATACATTTGTCATACAGGCTGCTTTTTTGTTTGAAGTTTTACCATACTATTTTGTAATAATTTTCTTGATGGTCCAGGTACATGCTGGTTTGGTTACTAAAGTCTTTAAAGACAAAAGAACGCTTTATAAGACGCATCGTGAGTTGACTTTTTGGCTCCTGATCATGCAAAGAACCCAGAACAGAGTTCTGCACATCCCGCTCAGAGAATGTTAGGTGTGAGGAATGAATTTATATTTGTACAAAATAATTTGCTGCTCTTTAATGTCAGATAAAAGAAACTACACTATGAGTTGCTTTGCCATTTTAACTTTGGAAATGTGTACGTGTGCTAAAGGACGTTAGTGTAAGGCTACATAAATCTGATCAAATTTCATGTTTTATTTGTTTCTTTTGAACTGTAAAAAAATAACAAAAAAGTATGTGATCATGATATGTTTTCCATGTTTCATTTGTGTTGTACGTAAATGATTAAAAGAAGTATAGAAAGGAGAAGATCACATGATTGGTGTGGCTGCTAAAAAGACCCCTTTCGTTATTAGTGACTATGAAAGAAATGGTAGGATGTGATGGAGATATTTTGCCAGCACAGTAATAGTCTCCACTTTACAAAAGTGTCAAAAACCCAGCATACAGCCTCTGACAGTAATCTACTTTGTACATATTCTTTTTTTCTTTTTTTGCCAAAATTGTAAAATATATTTATAAACAAAATGTCTTAAGGCAGCTTTTCAATGTACCGGTCTACTGCATATCTTCAGCAAAGAAAAGCAACAGCAAGAAATCTGGATTCTGCACATAAAAATAGATTGTGTAAAATATCCATATACATCATTTTCTTTGTGCATTGTGACTTTGTGAATTGCTTTGCTTTTTCATTTGTTTTAACTGTGTATGTTTGATATGTGATATGCTGTTTTAGCCACCATTTTCTTCACTGGTAAAATTAACTTCCTGGATTTTTTTTATTCATCATCATGTTTGCCAATAATTCATTTTTAAGTTTCATTAATAGAAAAAAAAAATCCATTGTCTATTTTTGTATAATTTGTAACTTAAAAGAATTTGTTTTCACTTTTTATTTTTTAATGTCTGACAAAAGTAGCATCTTATTCTGATAGCATTTAGTAGTGTAGATTTTTAAAAATCTCTATATGATGAATATATAAATCTATAGCTTTTTTATTTTCTTGTTGAGGCTTAGAAACATTGATACTGTTAATCTAATGATATGCATGGCCTCTTCTCCTTGGCAAGTTACAGATCCATTTTTGGGGGTGAAACTAGAGGGGCATTTTCTGTGAAATATGAAAATACTTTCTTTTTATTTCCGGTTTATTTTCCTTTTGAAGTTCCTTTATCTTTTTTATTTTTCAATTATTTATGCCTGCTTTAATATATGCATACTTCTGTCTTTGTCCTTTCACTTTATCAGTACCAGCAGTGTAGATGCCTTAACAATGCAAGCTAATAAGCATACAATCACATGTACAGTTCCCAACACCGCTAGATGAGGCCATCCAGCTTCTTAAGTGATGGATATATGATGTCAAGAAAAGCACAAATTGGTCAATTTTACATCAATACTGTTTAGAAGACCTCACTCATCAAAGGAGGGCTTAAAAGAATAGTTGCTTTTTTGTATTTGTTGGGACTATGAAGGAAAATATGGAAAATTGAGAGACCATGTTAGTCATATTTAATGTGTGTTGTAGCTGTGTGTTTCTAGGGGAAATGGGGTGCACTTTATTTTTAATTTAACGTTTTAGTTTTTGTTTGTGCTCTGTTAGTGTGCTGTTGATTCTTAGATCTAAATCTACAAAAGAGGAAGTTAAAAAGCCATATTGTTCAAGCCACAAATTCAGCTCACAGAGTACCAATCTGATGGTGTAACTCTGCAGATTGTAGCACACTTTTGTGTGTGTGTGTGTGCGCGCGCGTGTGCGTGTGTGAGCATGCATGTGTATGTGTTGTAAATGTTGTGTCCTAGTGCTCCAGTAAGTAGTGCTGACACATTTCTCCCTCTGGAGTAAGAGGTCTGAATGTCAGAGTGTAAGCAGTGGCTCTCAGGCTGTAATGCTAACAGTGTTTGCTTTGCTGTTAAGTCCTTTTCCTCTGTCAGCAGCCAAACTGCCTGATGTAACAATGTTGCCAACAGCCCCATGTGTTCAAGCTACAGAACGTAGTGTGTCACCATCAAATACAGAATATGGTTCTTCATTTGCCAGTGCTGGGTTTGTTTGTTTGTTTGTGTGTGTGTGTGTGTGTGTGTGTGTGTGTGTGTGTGTGTGTGTGTGTGTGTGTGTGCGTGTGTGTGTGTGTGT
>JAVSBV010000138.1:827284-843370 GCA_033117975.1 Parotocinclus spilosoma | reverse complement strand
ATTAACATCTAGGCCACCCATGGAGGATGGGTCCCCTGTTGAGTCTTGGTCCTCCCGAGGTTTCTTCCTACCACTTTAGAGAGTTTTTCCTTTCCACTGTCGCCCTAGGCTTGCTCAACTTGGGATGGCCTTTTAAGACTGCAACATTGTGAAGCTGCTTTGAGTCAATGCTACATTGTAAAAAGCGCTATATAAAAAAATTGAATTGAATAGTTGCTCCTTTTCCAAATGTATTTTTCTGGTCTATTAAAATTGTACATTGTGCCGAAATTTTTTACAAGCTGAATGTCTACATATACTAACAAGTTTATGATTATGATGTTTATGATATGAAGCATTTTGTTTATTGTTCCAGGCTCTGAGTTGTGGGGGGCTGTTGCACATGCTCTGGGAGCAAAACGGTTAGCACAAATAACACAGATTTCCCAGGATGGATATCGAACACCAGTGATAACAATGCTGTTAGGGGACAATAGTTATGTGACACACATCGATAACCATATCAGGTAAAACCTTTTTTGCAGTAGTTGTTAGCAATTGAAAACCATAAAGTGTCTGATTGGCCACTAGTTGATCTTCCAGGTATGAATTTGATGTCACCAAGTGCATGTTCTCCTTTGGAAACATCTCAGAGAAACTGAGAATAGCTTCCTTCAACTGCACAGGCGAAACTGTGATTGACCTGTATGCAGGTATGTGCTACAGTACATTTGTTTGGTTGTTCCTACCATTAATAGGTATTATTATATAAAATTATATTACTCAAAACTGTACTCTGCTGATAGGAATTGGTTACTTTACCTTGCCGTATCTGATACATGCCGGTGCTGCTCATGTACATGCATGTGAATGGAACTCTGATGCAGTGTTAGCCCTCCAGAGAAACTTGAAGCTCAATAAAGTAGCTGATCGGTGCACTGTGCATCAAGGAGACAACAGACAAGTGGGTGTTAATCTTTTGTAATATTGGGTGTTTGTATATGCATCATACCCATACAATCTGCCAGAGTCAATGCAAAGTATGAAATGTTATAGTTTTTACTTGACAGTACAGAAATGCTCTTTTTGGTTGTTTTTGTTGCCGGGTTAAACATATGGTACTTGTGCTGATAGTGATTGCCGTGGTTAAAAAAACTAATAGCTAGAAATGTATAGATCAATTAGGGGAAACACTCATTTAATATGTAATGCACCAACATCATGGGAAAAAAAATTTTTAACACTGATTTTATCACTCTTCTACTCAGCATCTGGTGCCTTTCTTGTCAGTGTCCAACTATTGAATTCCAGCAGTGATAGTCCTGATACTGCTTTACAATGGCATTTTACAATGATTTTACAAAGTTTTGTACACTTTTATCATATTGTCAGTCAGCTCCATTTAGATTTTTGTTTTGTATGTTCCAAGACATCTCTCAACAACCTCCTTAAACGGCTTTCATTTTTTTCGGATGCCATTGATTGTCATTGAAGTCTTCCCAAGTCTTCACATCGGTTATCCCCGGAAACATTTGTATCAAAAAAAGCAACCCAGCCCCCCCATAATGTCTTTGATCATTGTTTTTACAAATGTTTTCTTTACCCTGGAATGGAAATGGATATTGAGCAGACAGTTCTCTGTAATGTAATGTTACTCTTTAGCATAATTATCCATTCACAATTAAAACAACAGTACATTGTATGAGCTACATCTGAGCTACATTCCTAGTAGCAGTCCCAGTACAGTAGACACCTGGTACCATTAATTCAGAGGTCTGGTGCTAGACTCCTCTGGCAAAAATGCAGAATGCTGCTGCTGTTGTTGTTGTTCTCAGTATTCACACAAACTCAAAGTATTAATTTCATATGCACCCTTTCCACAGCTCTCCCTAAGTGACCTTGCTGATCGAGTGAATCTTGGTTTGATACCAAGCTCTGAAGAGGGCTGGCCAGTGGCATGTCGCCTCCTGAGAAGAGACATTGGTGGAATATTGCACATCCATCAGAACATCACCATCCCAATCCAGCACCCAAAACTTCCAGAGGCACCCAGTTCACAATCTCACAATGCCAGAAGAGACGTTTGGAATGCCTGGGCAAAACACACAGAATGCCGCATTGGCAAACTTCTGAGAGACATCACAATGGCTGATTGGAGGACTAGCATTAGGCATATAGAACATGTGAAGTCATATGCACCACATGTCAGTCACATCGTTTTGGATCTGGAGTGCAGACCAGAGAAATAAGCAGGCAAATTAATTACTTTATTTCCGTAAGTATGTGGGCTAGGACTTTTGCTTCTTACCAACAACAGATTAACTGTGATCCCAGTGCTTTTCAATAGTTTTTTTTTTTTAAATATTAGATTACATTAAATATTGCCCAATATTAATTGAATGTGACTATAAATAGATCAAACACTTTGCCTGATAATGTGTACTGTAGTCAAAAAATAAACAGATTATTACAATGCTTGCTTTCACTGAAGTGTTAATTTTTAAATCTGCTATGCTGGCTGATGTACTATACCTGGCAAACAAGTTATGACATTCCAACACCTTTTTAAACAGCTTTCTTAAACAAATTATAGATATAACAGCAAACAATATTTGTTTTAATAATTTAACATTCTAATCTAAGTACATTTAATTGATTAATTCTATTAACATGGCTTCTGCTGCACTTCCCTGTTTCCTGTGCCAAGTGTGGCATGTTTAGCTACTCGTCTTTTGTCATTAGTGTAAATTTCGTTTCTAATAGGTGTAAGCTTGTAGCTAGTCTGACTATTGTAGTGTTAGAGGTGCACATTTAGATATTAGAGAAGCCTAGCTTAGTAAATATGGATGCCATAGGCATAGCTGGTGCTCTGGTCGTGTCCTCGCAGCAGTGCAAGTGGGTGATGGTTCAGTCACATGGTTGTAAGGCTAGCCTACCAGATCACCACTCTTTACCTGTTTACATGACAAACTGGTTTAACCCCCTTAGTAAAAGACCCATTGAGCAGCCTGTTGCAAGAGCTCTGGTCATAGCTGATTCTATTTTGCAACTGGGCAGCTAGGGTTACAAGTATCCACTCGAAAACTCTGTTTTAATAATCACATTAGGATAAATACAAATACAACCCCAATTAAGTTATGATGTTGTGTAAAACATAAATAAAAACAATACAATGGTGATGTGGCAAGGTTCACCACTTTGGGTATAACTGCATAAGCTAAAGGTCCAACCGTTTAAAAACAACGTTTCTTATTGTGCGGTTTGCACAGAATTTAGGGATTTCATAATCTATAGTCCATGATGTCATCAAAAGATTCAGAAAATCTGGAGAATTCTTTGCAAGTAAGCGGCAAAGCCGAAAACCAAGACTGAATGCCCATGACCTTTGATCCCTCAGGCAGCACTGCATTAAAAACCGACATTGTTCTACACTGCTCAAAAAAATAAAGGGAACACTTAAACAACACAATATAACTCTTAGTAAATCAAACTTCTGTGAAATCAAACTGTCCACTTAGGAAGCAACACTGATTGTCAATCAATTTCACATGCTGGAATAGAAAACAGGTGGAAATTATTGGCAATTAGCAAGACTCACTCAATAAAGGAGTGGTTCTGCAGGTGGGGACCACAGACCACTTCTCAGTACATATGTCTTCTGGCTTATGTTTTGGTCACTTTTGAATGTTGGTGATGCTTTTTACACTCGTGGTAGCATGAGACTCTACAACCCACACAAGTGGCTCAGGTAGTGCAGCTCATCCAGGATGGCACATCAATGCGAGTTGCGGCAAGAAGGTTTGTGTCTGTGTTTGTCAGCGTAGTGTCCAGAGGCTGGAGGCGCTACCAGGAGACAAACCAGTACACCAGGAGACATGGAGAAGGCTTGGCATTTGCCAGAGAACATCAGGATTGGCAAATTCACCACTGGTACCCTGTGCTCTTCACAGATGAAAGCAGGCTCACACTGATTTCATGTGACAGACGTGACAGATTCTGAAGATGCCATGGAGAACGTTCTGCTGAACATCCTTCAGCATGACCGTACTTGAGATTATTTGAAGGGATAGCATGGTTTGGTAAAAACGGACTCTAAAAGATGCTAAAGTTGCATATTTGTTCTTACTAATAAAGAAAAATAAGATGCTGCTATAGTAATTCTGCTGGAGTTTCATGTGGCACATGGCATCAGTGATTGTTAATAGGGTCTGTGCTCTTAATCAATAACTAACTACACTTTCTCTTTTCGCTCCGCGCTTTTGTTCCGATACCAGTTTTAGCCCCACGCACTAAGATTTTCCTCCACTTCAGCAACACTCTACTGGTTTCCATCAACATCATCCAATCCCACCATGCCCAGGCCACACCAGAGTACAGTAACTCCCTCTATCCTTTGGTTGTCAGGGGATGATGTGCCTCCAAGGTCCCGCTGAGGACTCAAGATCCTAAAATGGCTCTGTGTATCTGTTCTCTGCATGGGACTCTCAAAATAATTGCAGATATAAATTTTTGTTATTCTGTTCTATTTAATATTTTTTTTATCTGTGATTATTTACTTAGTATTACTTAAAACCTAATTTTTACAATTAACATTAAGCCATTCAAACTGGTCGGGTCCCTTTTTGAGTTTTGGTCCTCTTAAGTTTCTTTCTTACAATGTTTAGGGAGTTTTTTCTTGCAATTGAGGATAAATACACAGATTTAGCTTTGGTAAGGGCTTGTTTATACTCTGCCATGCTATCCCTCCATGCCATCTTAAATACCTCCAATTTACTACATCGCCACTTGCATTCCAAACTACAAGCTTTTTGCTTTAAAGTACAGGTATGGTCATTGTACCAAGGTGCTAGCTTTTTTATCTCTAATATATTTGACTCTAGCAAGAGCAACTGTATCCATGGTTGAGTAAAATACACATTCTAATTGGTTAGTTGCAACCTCAAGATGATCGGACTCTGTAAGTGTATTAAGAGTTAGTTCTTGAAAGTGATTAATAATAATTTTACGGTTTATAGTCAGACCCAGAGCCAGCCTGTCGCATAGGTGGTATAGGCAAATCCTAGGGCGCCTTTCATCCACAGGGCTGACTGCTAGATAAACAAATTTAATGGGTGGGTGTAACAGAGTTAAACTAAAACATATTAATAACACAGCATAACCTTATTTTGTGATTTCTCCCAAAAATGATGTATTATTTAAAGTAATTATTTAGTTTATGTTAAAGGGGATTTGTTGTTTATTTTTATGCAAATGTGTATCTGTTTTATGGTGTTATGGTCCTGTTTATGGGTTTGGGACTAGCAGCACATTTTCTCCTCAGTAGCACTTTGAGCACTCCTGGAGAAAAGCAGTGTTGCAAAAAGCTCAGTTAATAAATAAATATATCAGCACTAATGCAAGCGTTGTCTCAGCAGACGAGCTGTGTGCAGTTGCAGGAGTAAGCTGGGAAATAACAGCTGGTAAAATAAAGTACAGCAGAGAGAGACCATATCCTGTCTGGCATGTTAATTACTCCAAGTTCTTGACAACCTGCACTCAATCTAGCAGTCCATCACAACAAAGACAGAGATTGTTACATCTGGTTTGAACTACAAATCATCAGGCCAGTCAAACCTTGAACTCTCATCTGGGAATTTACTCATGCAAACACTGAGATAGAAATATAAAATGCAGTATTCATTAATCATTCTTCATACTTAAATTAATATATGGGAAAAAAGATTGGTTCTATGATGCAGAATAATAGGGGCTTAAATACACTGCTCACAAAAATTAGGGGATATTTCCTCATGGAATATTTCATGTTGAAGTATCAACCTATTTTTCATGAGCAGTGTATTTTACCCAAATATAAGTAGTGCTTGAAGTAAAAAGGACAATCACAAATGAAAAAAAAGTTGAGAAATTGGGAAAATGCATATTAAAATTATTATATTATTATATTTAATATATTATTTATATTTATTTTCATTGACTTTTATTTTACAGCATGAACATGAGATAGTATAGTTTTTTTCTGGTCAACTTTATTTCATTTGTTAATAAATGTCTATTCCTGCATTTAAAGACTGCAAAACATTCCCCCAAAAAAGTGTAGAAGAGGCCAATTTACAGCTAGTAGTTAAAAAAAAGAAATAATGTGATTTCAAACAGTTAATTGTCATTGTGATTTTGTACAAAAAAAAATTATTTAATTATGGGATATTTCATTTTTAAAATATCCCCTAATTTTTGTGAGCAGTAGAATTCAGTCCTAGTTTATGTTACTCTAAGATTTTAATGTCCTTTTCTGCATTAATGCTGCATCACAGAAGAATAGATGACATTTACCAAGGGTCCTGACCTGACCCCATACCATGACAGAGCCTGGCTTTTCTACTCCATCCTAGACTCCTCCAAGTCCAGAGAAGTGGGCGGAGCTTCTGGACATGGTTAGCATGACACTTCTTTTTTGTACAGTAAAGTTTTAAGTTTTATGGTTAGATAAAATCACCCACAAATAATGAAAAAACAACAAATATATAAACATTTAATAAGCTGGATTTGAATGTGTTATTGTTCTGTTTTCCTTTAGATATAACAGATTAAATATTTTATTTATTTTTTTTTTTTTTAAAGTTCAGCCTTTTCTGGTTTACATTATTCCTAAAGGTTTTAATAAAGGTCCTAATGGGATCAGGATTGTTTTATCATGTAAGCCAAGCACGGTGATTGCGCAATATAGAATGTTGGGCTTTTCAGAATTCTCGGAGCCTATATAAGGGGGTGCGCAGAGCAGCAGAGCTCATTCCGCCCAGCACCACTGAGAGAGAGAGAACATACAAAGCAAGCTCCTGACTGGAACCTCATCTTCTAAATCCCACTCTTCACTGCTCCAAACCTTTCCTTACTTCACAACATTCAAAGTTCATTTATATAAGAATATCATTTTTTCATCATATTAGTATTTTTAATAATTAACTCATTTCAGTAATTACACTGATTAAATAGGTATTAGTTAACTAATTTAATTTAGTATTATTTTATTAGTATTTAATTTTGAGTTAATTATTATTTTTTTTTATTCTATTCATTATTATATATAATGGGTCAGTGCTTTGGCCGGTCTGCCAGCTTCTCCCAGAAGAAATCTGGAGGATCTTCAAGAAAGATCAGGTTCTTTAGGAAGGAGGCCGTTCCAGCGATCAGTTCTCCCGGGTCCATCGAAGAAATTGATGAACTGACTGAGGAGACCAACAACGGGTTTTCTGTGTCGATGGACCAGAAGGAACTGATCAAAGAGGAAGAGGATCTGAAGATCACATCCAACTTCTTCCAGTACTGGATCTCCCAAGGATATCAAGTGGAGGAAGTAGAAGAAGAAGAGATCTGGCTTTAGGTTTAGATAAATACAGAAATAAAGCTTTAGGTTTATAAATAATTAAAACAAAAATATTTATAAAAAAAATAAGAATATCTAAATATATATTTAAAAAGCAGCTGCACCTGTCTGAAGGGAGAAAAATCCATCATGTTCCTCTAGCCACAAGATCACCAGAGTTCAGAGGCTGCTGCTTCTAAATGTGTTTTATATTTATGTTTGTAATTTAATTATTAATTAACAGTGTCCTGCTATTATTCTTTACAAGCATGAACAAACGTTTCATTAATGTTATTTCCTTATCTGACTCCTGTTGATAATGTAATCATTTAATAGAATAGAAAAACGATTATTTCCAGACCTGTATTCTATCGGAGCGGTTACTGGCTGTAGGCGCTTCCTTACCGGGAATTTGTAGTTCCTGTGGCCGAGTGTCGGGCTGCATCAGCCGGCAACGAGTCCGCGATTTGCCCGAGCAATTAGTTAGTTAAAATCACCGTGTAACACACTTTAAATGCTGTAAATATTGTATAAATTATGTTCGTGTGATCGAATGCACCGTGATTTAAGTGGGAAAACGTTTTGGAGACCGTTTTCACGCTTGCCAGTTCTCGATGCTAACGCGATAATTGCTAGCATAAGTATCCGGGTAGAGGGGCGTTGATGCGCGGCCACCAGATTGACGATAATCCCTTAATAAGCAGGTATTTTTCCCTGTCCTGAGGCGGTCCCAGAGCTTCCCTGTCGGTTAAAGCACAGCTCAGTCCAACTTTGGGGAAAAATCCCGTCAAATTTAGACAAACAGCCATGCTAGCTTTCGCGGCTAATAATTGCTATGCTATTTGTTTTGGTTTATTTACACGATGAATAAACGTATTAATTCGCTTCCTATACTGGTCTGAATGCTTAAATATATTTCAGTTTATTCTAAGGAGCACGTTTTAAGCAGGTCTTTCTCTTAGAGCAGTTTTCCTATCGATTGGTAGTCGCTTGTAACTTAGCGCGGATGCTAACTCACGCAGCCGGGCAAGACGCGTCGATAGTGGGCAGCAAAAGTCACGATATCCCTGTGGTGCCAGATCAGCTTTGGCATTAATGCTGCAGGATTTTTACTCTGTTTTTAGACTAATTAAACCGAACCTTGCTTTTAAATCTCACAAATTAATTAAACAAGCCCCTAAAATCTAGAAATGACCTGTTTAATCTCCATCAAAGAGCTTATTGTGAACATTAATGTTCTAGACAGTATGATGCTTTTATCCAGCTGGAAAGAGAAATACACTATCAAAAAGAAATTAAATTAAACTAGAAAACAAGTTACTTAGGTTTAATTTGCAAATGACTGAAACAGAAAGGGTTTTATGACACAATCTTGAGCTTTTATTCTTTTCAGGAGAAATAACTTCCATTAGGGAACAGTTGGGAAAAGCTTTTATATTTTTGTTCCCATAACTCCAAAATTAGGAACACAATCCCTGTGGATTCGACTAAGTAGTGGTGGGTATTTTAATATGCCTGGTAATTACATTTATATATGCAGCCAGGCAGAATTTTAAAAAACCTTAAGCACACTGTTATGAGAAAGTATGATTTTCTCCACAAAGCCAACATTCAAGACTTTGTAGTTTGTAGACATGAAGGTTGCTGTTCTGTTAAGAAAAACACAACGTTGTGTGAATGCTGAGATTTGAGAATCCTTCATGGTGTGAATAATCAAAATACCATCAAGATTTCACTGTGATTTTAGTCAAACCTAAAATGTTTTCAAACGTAAAAAAATTTAAAATATCCACACTAGTTAACATCAGTATTCAGTGACATTATTTTTTACATTTAAAAAAAGTATTTAATATTTACTGCTCACAAAAATTAGGGGATACATCAAAATTAAATATCCTCTAATATTTGTGAGCAGTGTACTTGGTCTTATCTTGCAGTCATACAGTAGTGTGGAAAAAAATTGGGACACCTAATGAAAACCTTTTTTAAAATCATATAAAAAAGTTATTACAGACATTTGATCTTTGTTTTAATAACACTGAGTCAGATTAGTAATATTACCCCCATTAATTAATATTAATTAATTGAAGATCAAATCCTTATCCTTATCAAATCCTCAGTGCATTTTGGGGATTGGCACCACACCCAGACTGTATTTTACAATATGATCAAAGCCCACCCTTACCCTCAGCAGGACAAAGATTTGACTACAAATAAATGAATGAGTAACATAACACACAAAAGAAGATCCTGAATGCAGAGCTGTGCTGAAAGCCAGAAGGAAGCAAAGGGAACTTGTGAGCATTCGAGTTCATGCTCTGATGTTTAAAGTTCAGCCAGCAGGGTGGGCTCCTCAGTTTTACCAGCATCAATGGCTGTCCTTTGAGCCACGTCTTTTGGCACGTTATTCGTTCTGTAGATGCAGCAAGAAACAGGATTAAAATCAAACGCGCAACAGAGGCAACCAAACACGAGGGAAAAACAGACAAAGAAAAAGTCTCATTAGTGGTATTCTGTAAAAACGTCCCCCTGGATTAAAACCTCAAGTTATGCTCCAAAATCTTATTTACACTCACTCATTTTATCAAGAGGAACTCCAATAAGGGGAAAGTTTTACGAGCTAAAACTTAATGAACATCTGAGATGAAGATGCGACAAGTAGAGACAGTGGAAAGTAGTGAACAGAAGAATAAATCCAGTTTACGACTCGAAGGTGATGTGAGTAATTATAAGACAGTGTGAAGCCAATATGGGATAAAAGAAGGGATGAGATGATCAGAAGCTTGAAGTTTATAACATGTGACCTGGGCTGGGCAGGTGGTTGAATGCTAGACAGGCTGAAAGAGACTCCAAAAGGAAGTTGATTCATTTCAAACAGACCCTTGTGCGTGCTAATGGTCACATAGTGCTTTGATTCCTCATCTAGCGTCACTTGCTGATAGGCATTACTTAAGTCCAACCTGGTAAACTTTTCCCCCCAGCTAACTTCTCCAAGAGATCCTCGATTTTTAGAATGGGGAATGCTCCAACTTGGACACTTGGCTGACAGTAAGTTTGTAATCACCACAGATTCTCACTGTTGTCCAGTTTTAAGGCTGGAGCTATAGGTGCTGCCCATTCAGAGAGGTTCACAGGTTCTATAGTGTTCTCCTATACTAGCCTATCCAACTATGACTCTACATTCTGTTTCATTGGATAGGGAACTGGTCTTGGTTTGAAAAATCTTGGAACATGGATACCATGGATTTTCACTGGAGGGTCTTTCCACGTCCCTAATCCTTGAACACCATGCCATGCTGCCCCAGTACATCCTGCAATGTCTCATCCATATAGTTTAAAGCACACCAGTCTACAGCCAGTTCTCTAATCCATCCACGCCCTAATACATTTGGCCCCACTACAGCTGCAGGTAGCTGTTTGATCATGTCCTTGTACACTACATTGACCTTTGCTACACCCAAGGTCTCTACTCTTGCTCATGTGTACGTTTTGAGATTTACTAAACACTTACCCAACTCAGAATTGTTTCCTTTGCATTCTGCATTGAATACTTTGCCTGCTCACGCTACACCCAGTGTCTACTTCAAAGCTGACCTCCATGTCATTGACTTTGAGCTGATGTTTGATGGGCTCTTCTTTGGGAACGTCTGTCTCTGTTAGGTTGTGCATTGTGAACATCATTGTCTAAACTTGAATTTTCACTGATGTGATGGACTGAATGCTTGTTTTCCCTTTTTTCGTACTTATTCTTTCCTGCCCCTAAAGGCTTGGAGTGATTCACCAGTAAAACATTTTACATTTGTGGCATTTTTCGGTTGCGAACCCAGACATCCCAAGTTGCAAAAATTAAATTTAAGGGAGGGTTGGGTTGTAATGGGCTTTCAACAGTTCCACCAGCTCCTCATTCGTTTTCTCCCCTGGCTTGACAGGGCTCAGCAAGTTTCTCATGAGGCTGTAAGTTTGACTTCCCACCAAGCTAAGAAGAATTGCACGTTTCGTAGCAGCCTCCGTAATCTTATTCGCCTCAAAAATGTGACAGCACTTCACAATACTCCTTCCAGGACTGTTTTTCATTGTCAAAAAAAGTGAGGGTTCCTACCATTACCGCCATGCTCTTGTCTTCCAAACAAGCCTTGCACAGACCTCCAAAAAGTCAAGAGAGCTGAATTAGTGTCCCCTGCTCAACAAATACACCCCAGTTTTCGCCAAATGTGATATCCGCAATCTCATAAGTACAAAAAACACGAAATGACCCTGGAGTAGAGTTGTTTTTAATCACCAACGTGGCAGACCTCACAACCGCACGTTACCTTGTAAAGCTTCTTCTTCTTCTTCTTCTTCTTCAATCGCTTTAATGGCAGTTGGCACTCTTATACTTGGTGCATTACTGCCACTCACTGGACGCAAATACCAGCACTGAGTTTTGGAGATATACGGAAGTGCTAGAGTACAGATATTTATCTATACGATTAATTCTAGATTATATCAAACTAAATTTAAGAAAATAAATAAATAAATAAATAAATAAATAAAAAGGAGGAAAATAAATACTTTAATCAAATTATTCAACATATAATGAGTGTAGCCAAGGAGGAGGAAGGATAGGACACTGATCTACATCCTATTGACCAGACATGTATGTTTTAAGAACTTCAACAATTTGCCTTCATCTACCACCATACTGTCAATTGTTCCCAACCCCTTGCATTTCACTCAACTTCAAATTTTGACGCGTTTCATATGAATGACGTAATTGTTTTACAACCAATCAGGTTCAAGATTGGCTCTTCGCGACTGAACCAATGGCGTTCAGGAACGGTTGAAATAGGGGCGGATACGCACGGGGTAGAACCGCCCTTGGGGTGTTGCTGAGGGGCTAGGCAACAAACCGTAACGAGCGGTTTTGAGAGGAAGAGGAAGTGGGCGGGGGCATGTAAAAACGCAACCATTTAGCTTATGTGTTGCAGAGGGTAACGGGCTCGAGGCTTCCGCAAACACAAGGCTAAATTGCTGGCCTCTCTCATTAAGTTATTGAATTTTTTCTTTCATTGTTATGGGGGAGTAACTAGCAAAATACTTATGTTAGAACACGTTCTAACTCAAAGCTCTTGACACCAATGGCAAACTAAATCTGAAACTGACTACTTTGAATGAAACTGGAAGAAGTGTTAGCTACCTACCTATACGCTACCAAGCAATTAAAAAAAACAACCAATTATAAAGCTTACTACTTTATATTTTTTAACAGTTTTGTTATGATATGCTGGCAGCGCATGTGAAGTGACGCTTACAGACACCTGATTCTTCAGTTGGTGAGTTTCATTTACTTTATATCACTTTGAAGGTTTTATTTATTTGTTATTTTTTTTTAACTAATGTCTTTCTTGAATTGAGCCTTATGTCTGTATGAAATTCATATTTTCATCATTTTGTTTTGTAGCATGAGCTGACGCTGAAGTATTCGTTTACCAAATGGCAAACATCAGTGATAAAGGTTTGTGTAACTCACAGTTTAAGTCAGTTACCAATAAGCTTAGTTTTTATAATGAAGTCAGTAAAGTAGCTGTAATAGGAGATTTGAGGAAGGTAAACACATTGAGACAGGTAGATAAACATACACTGATGCATTCTTTAATGTTGTACATGGAAAGCACCACACTAGAGATACAGTGGTGCTTGAAAGTTTGTGATCCTTTAAAATGATCTAAATTTCTGAATAAACATGATCTTCATAGATAAAGATCTTTGGATCAGTCCTGCACATCAGCTTGGGAAATATTTTGCCCATTATTCTGTACAGAACAGCTTCAGCTCCAAATGAACTGTCTGCTTCTGGTCCTTTCACAACCTTTCTATTGGAATATGATCAGGATATTTATTTGCTCCAAAGCATTATCTTTATTCTTCATTAAGCATGCTTAGAATGACTTCTGTTGAGATCCAATATTCAGTTCACTGAAAAATGTCCTGAAATTTTCCACATAGAAACTGCTGGTAAAATGTATTTGGCCCAGATACAGACACACCGGCTCAACCATGATGCTACTTCTACTATGTTTTACAGATAAGACAAGGTTCTTATGCTGGAATACAGGATTTTCTTTTCTCCAAATATAACAAATATAATACTTCTCACTTAAACAAAACATCCTGTTATGTTCTCATCCATCCACTTTTTTCTTTTTTTAGTGTTCTGGTTAGTCCAAGTTATATTTTGCAAACTGCACACCTATAGCGCCTATATATATATATATATGTTGTTTTGGAGAGCAGTAGCTTTTTCTCATTTATATAATTTGGTTCCACTTTTAGAATTTTAAGGTCATATAACTGCAGAAATTGGAGTCATGTGCCTCTATGTGTGTACCTGTAAGAGTGAGTATTATAAGTGAATTAGAAGCATGTTATGTTTATCATTTCTTAGTATAGATGTTAAACATTCATAATATCTTTATTCCGTTGAGACATTTACATTACATTTGTGTGTGTTCCGAAATCGGAGCGTGAGTGATCCATGTAAAAATTGCTGCAAACTGTACATTTTTAGAAGACGTGTGTAACATTTGCCATATGCTTGTTCAGCAAACGTTGTTGATGAAACCTTAATCGGAAAATTTGTAAATGATAGTTAAAATGTCAAGTTGTTATTCCTTCTCTTATACATCTACTTTTTTGGTGTCCTGTGACAGAGGAGGCTCAGGCTGAGCTTGACTCAATAGATGCTGAACTGGAGCTGCTGGAGCTGCAAATCTCAGAGCTTCTGGAAAAGCAAGCGTCTCTTAATTCCAGGAAAAACAAACTACTGAAGATCCTGGATGGTTCTTGTGAATCATCTCAGCCATCGGAATCTGGAAAGACCTCCAAACAAAGCTTCAGTAAAAAAGACTTGCAGCACTATGAGGAGTCAGGTTATTGCCCCGATTTTGCTAAAGATAGAATATACATAATTTGTCATAGCTTTGAATTAGAAACAGCCTTGTACAAGTGACAAGCTGTCAATAACTATTTTATTTTTATTTCAGATTTCTCATGGTCCAAAGAGGTTCAGCAGAAATTGGTGAATGTATTCAAGCTTTCCAAGTTCCGACCACTTCAGAGAGCAGCTGTAAACCTCAGTATGAGTGGGAAAGATGTCTTTTTGGTCATGCCTACTGGTCGGGGGAAGAGTTTATGCTACCAACTTCCAGCTGTTTGCACTAAAGGTCTGAAAATGCAAAAACATTAATACATTTAAATCTAGATCCCAGTGCCCTTTTCATGTTCAAAATATACTGCTTACAAAAATTAGGGGATACTTTAAAAATAAATATCCCTTAATTAAATATCCCCTAATGTTTGTGAGCAGTGTATAAAGTGTTGTTTGATTGATTTGCAACTGTACCTAAATTTTAATCTGGACATTTTGAGTAATTGGTTGTCTTAGCAAAATGCATATTGAAAAAGTAAATGCATGTTTTTTCAAGGAAAGTATCAAAGATCATTCCATGCTAATATGAGGAAGTAATAGTATGAATTCCTCACTCAAGTATCTGAATCTTAGGGCATACTCTCACTAGGCAATTTGTACCATGCTCGGGCACAGTTAACACAGAGAGCACGCATGTGATCGCTCCAAACCATGCTGGGGCATATTTAAACCAAAAAAGCCACATATAAAGTACAACCATGAAGTCAGCTGTGATGTGTGTGCCCATTGTTCAGCTATTGGTGAACATTGTGATTATCATCAAAGAGGTCAACAGAGCCAGTACCTTTCACTTGTTTTGTTTGTTAATTTAGAATTTTCTGTAATAGTGCAACTTTTATTGCAGCTTTGTTGGGTGCAGGATTTTCAGCAACAGACAGTCAAATCAATAATATAGGAATTCTTATAATTATCTATTTATTAGTTATATAAGTTGGAAAATTGAGTTGAAAAGTTCAGAGGTCTGTAACTGTCTCGTGTGATTACATCACGTTATGCCTTTTTACTAGAGTAATGAAAAAATAATAAGAATCTTCCCTTGAAAAGTTCTGTCTGGATTCAAAGTTATGTTTATTTTGTTTGCTGTACTGAAACAGAGATTATCAGTACTATATAAGTACCATATACAGGAGTTAGACAATGAAACTGAACACCTGTCATTTTAGAGTGGGAGGTTTGTGATGTATCAAGAGCCACGGTATCCAGGGTAATGTCAGCATACCTCTAAGAAAGGATGAACCACATCCAACAGGATTAACTGTGGACGCAAGAGGAAGCTGTGTGAAAGGGATGTTCGGGTGCCAAAAAACATAAAACCTCGGCTGCCCAAATCATGGCAGAATTAAATGTGCACTTCAACTCTCCTGTTTCCACCAGAACTGTTCGTCGGGATCCACAGGGTCAATATACACGGTCAGGCTGCTATAGCCAAACCTTTGTCTAAAACCAGGTGTTTCAGTTTCATTGTCCAACCCCTGTATATGTACGTGTATGTGTGTGTGTATATATTCATTCCCCTTGAACTTTTCCATCTTTTGCCACATTTCAGGCTTCAAACAAAGATATCAAATTAAAACAAGTGGGACACAATCGTGAAGTGGAACGAAATTTATTGGATATATATTTATCCACGATATTACGATATTTATTGGATAACAAATAAAAAACTGAAAAATTGGGCGTGCATTATTATTCAACCCCCTTGCGTTTATACTTTGTAGCACCACCTTTTGCTGCGATTACAGCTGCAAGTCGCTTGGGGTATGTCTCTATCAGTTTTGCA
>JAVSBV010000138.1:804734-827184 GCA_033117975.1 Parotocinclus spilosoma | reverse complement strand
ATAAAATATTAGATGTTGGCACCTCCACATCATTGCATTCAGTTTTTATTCACAATTTGTTTAGTGTCCTAACTTTTAATACAGTTACAGTATACTTTGTTATTCTGCAAATATGCTATAGTCACCCCTTCTAATTAGTGAACTCTGCTACTTCACCAACACTCACTTGTATCACATTCATAATAGAAAAGGCTTGTATTGAATATCCCAGTCACTTTCAATGGGTTCAACTAGTAAGTCCCTAGACAGGGTGCTAGCTATCGTTAGGGACATACACGCACAGAATAGGGACACTTAAGAGACACCAATTAGCTTGTCTTTGAACTGTGGGAGGAAACCAGGGCACCCACAGTAAACTTGCTCCACCTGGGGCTTAAACCCATGACCTTCTTGTTATGAGGTGGTGGTGTGACTCACCAAGGGTTAATTGGAAATTCTGAATTGCCATTGGTTTATGAGTGAGTAACTGTGTCCTGTTCCTTCCTTGGCCCCTGTGCAGCCTGCTAGGCCCCAGCTTTCCCTTGACCCTGCAGGAATAAGCATTTAAGAAAAGAAATGAATGAATACCTTGGATATAACAAGTTGTTATTTGAGTTGCTGTTATGTTTTTATCAGTTTGAACCAGTGTGGATATTCTCCTTTGACCATGGCATTAACAAAGCAATTTTGACCAGAGAACTGTTGCTCAAAGGATATTTTCTCAGCCCAGTCTTTGTAAACCTTAGAGATGGCTATGTATTGAAATCTGAGTAGAAAAACAGTTTTTGAAATACTCAGACCTGCTAGTCTGCAATCAACAACAACCATGTCAAATTCTGACTCTTAAATAATCTTTCTTTCTGATGCTCAGTTTGAACAGCAGGTCATTTAGACCATGCTTACATACTTAAATGCTATGGAGTTGCTGCCCATGTCACTGGCTAATAAGATAGTTGCATGACAAACATTGAAAGAGGTGTAACTAATAATGTACCAAATGATTATATATATAATGTTTACTCCAACATCAGTGCTGTAGAAGATTTTACTGATAAGCAATCTCCTGTAGTTAGAAACATTAGAAATAGGGGTTTATTGGTGCCTTGTCTATAGCTAGTTCCCACCTTGCACCCTGAATGGAAGAAGGGCTGTGATTAATTAATTAGTAAATAATTAGGTGTGTAGTAAATAAAAAGGGTGTCCACATAGTTTTGGTCATTTAATATGTATGGGAAGAGAGACCATGACAAGTGCCAAATCGTTATGGCCACCGAGCAGCTACAAACAGCAGTCCTATACCTTCTAGACAGTATAAGCACTATAGAGTTTGAGTTCAGTGATACTGGTTGTATTTAAGATTGATTTGACACATTAAAGAAAAATATTAGCACACGTGCAGGCTGTTACACAGAATATTTCGAAACATTGCCACAGACCAGGCGGTCATAACGCTTCGGTTTAAAAGCAGCAGACTAACATTTAAAAACACTGACACAGAAAATACACTGGGTGGCAGAATTGAGCCAGACATTACATATGAACCCCAGACTACATCGTATCACTTCATACCTTCGGCAGGTCGGTGGGTTTTATCAGCAACGCCAGTGCGTGCTTATAACCGCGGCGCTTGATTGGTTATTGAGAATGTCAGTCAAGCGTAGAGTCCGACACCATTGGGCCGGCGGCGTTTTCACTGCGCTATAAATACAGACCGGTTACTAGGTTAGGCAGAAGAGCAGTCTTCTCCGGGTACGGGTGGCGGCGACAGCAGTAACAACCAGAGCACAAAGGCAACAAGGTTACAGTGGCTAAGTGTGTTCGGGTTGTCAGTTTCATCAAGGTTAGTATTTATTTAATTTAATTTCTACAGTCTTTTCACATGGTTCGTGTTTATTCGTGTGCTTGCTCCTTTAAAAAGACACGAAGGCATCAAACGCTAAACTGAAACGTCTGTCTTTTTATGTGAAGATTTCAGGCGTGCAATGGAGCAGTTATGAGTTATTATTACTCCCCACTTTTGACTCGTTTGTTTTGCATGGTTGTTTTTCCGCACCAAAATGGCTTTCACATACGAATGGTTTCCGTTTTTATCTCCTCAGTGTTTGCCTAATAGGGATGGGTGAGCCTGACGTATCGTTTTGAGCCAAGCTTGGTCTCCATGTTTAGTTTACCGTTTCTAATACTGAACATGTCGAGCACTTCGCGTTGCAGTACTAATTTTACCAGAAGTAACCTTTGATTTGACAAGTTAAACTGGTTCAAGGCGAGAACAATGCAGTACAAGTAACGTTATCTCGTCAGTGTTTACTCGTTTAATGTTTGCAACCGGATATTTAAAACTCTTTGCTGGAAGTGAAGTGGGTGTTGCCTATCGTGTATCTGCAGTGCTTTGTGTAACCCACCTGGAAATGTGTTACATTGTTTCCACAGCCTCGTCGCACCTCACCCGTACTACATTTATAACCCCCCATCACTCCAGTCATGATGCAGATCAGCTCTGATGCCTGCATTCATAAGCACTCTGTGCTGAATATGATGAACCGCTTTCTCGCTGCAGCCAACAACATGGATGAGACCATTATGGTGCCCAGTTTGCTGCGGGACGTACCACTGGATGAGCATGATGGGGATGCCTCAGTCTGCAACAACAAGCTGACCTTCCCAAGCAAGCAGAGGGACATGTACGAGCATTATCTGCTCCTGAAGTCCATTAAGAATGAGATGGAGTGGGGCTTGCTGAAACGGGACGTGAGCAGCAGTGCAAGCTTCTTAGAGATGGCTGTGAAGCAGGAGGAGACGGTTCCCAGGATCCCTAATGAAGATGGTGCCGACTTGGAAAGCCAGTTCCACTTCCATCTGCGTGGACTCTTTGGCGTTCTTTCAAAGCTCACAGACCAAGCTGATCTCCTCACAAACCGCTACAAGCGAGAAATTGGCTACGGGAGCTTAATAAGATGAGGATTAAATCTAGACTTGGACTGCTTTATCACATTTTCAAATGAATAGAGGTAGGAAAAGGACGAAGGAAAAGGATGGTGTAGTAATTTTTGCTTCAAGGCTGTAATGAACCCATTTCTAGCAACACAACTTGGGATTTCTTTGGAAGCTGAACAGAAAAGCTGTATAGCTTCACTGATGGTTAAGAATCAAAGGTGTATGAGGGGACTGTTTCTAATACCATATGGTGTTCTAAAGTCTGTAGCCTTGGCTATAAAACCCCTTTTAATGGTATGATTGGTTATGTTGAAAAAATGTGAATGCTGCTGAATGTGCCCAAACCTACAGTTCTGTAAACTCTTTGCTTCTCTTATCCTCTCAAGTTGTGCCTTAAGTTCTGGCCTCCATGGAAAAGCATAATGTCCTGTGTCATTCCTTTGTTTGGCATTTAACCCCCCCCAGGACCATATGTGCTACTGTTGATATCAAGGTTTTAATTGTCTTGACTATTTCTACTTGTATAATACAACATGAAAATTAATAAACGTCCTTTTTACATATTTGGACCTTTACAAGTGTAGTATCTGCTTCTGAATAGTGTGATTGTGGCTTTCATTGGGCTGGTATTAATTTTGCAGAGCTGTTTGACCATAAACTTTGATCACCTGGCTATCAGACCTAGAATGTTTTAATACTTGCTCTGGGATAGGTGCTAACGCTCAGTTATTGTATTGCTGAATAAACGTATGACTAACCTTTCACTAGAAAGTGATCTTTAGGGACTGCTGCTTATGGGATGATTTTGTTCCAACCCTTATCACTCCTTGTTATCTGTACATGGCCACACTTTGCATGGGGTACAAATAAATCTGCCTATGTTAGTGATAGACAGGTTTGTACCCTTTTTAGTCATGCATTGACTTTCAAGGCTTGGTGTGCAGTTCCACCTGTAGTTTAACCTTACTTATTTTATAATGTAGTTGTAGGTAGTTTTATAAGGTAGTTGTAATGGTGGTCTCACACCATTAAATAGTTTTTAAACACTTTTTATGATGTATAATTCTGAATTCATAACAGTATTGAGTGACTCACTCAAATGTGCCTGTCCTGCTCATACAATTTTTTTTTTTTTTTTTAAACAACCATTAATTTGATTCAGCAGAACATCAGTGTGATCCTGGGCTTTTTTTCTCCTTCACACCTGAGTCATTTCTCCTTCTACTTCTCCATAGTAACCACTCTCTCAAGCACGGCTGGTTGGATAACAAGGTCCCCCACCCTGCATCTCCAGGCACAGTGGTGAATGAACAATAGTTAGGTTTGAATAGCCTGAGTAAATCAAACCCTGCAGACACAAAGCTGACTTCAGTTTGTGTAATGGTTACAATCACCATGAAGACTAGAGGCTGGCACTTAACATGAGTAATCAGACCTTGGTAGGCCATTCACCTAAAGGTCAGAATGATACAATTTTTGTAACCTATGATGTACTTTGTGTGAAAATTCCAGAACAGCCAGTTAACATAACATGCATGACATGAACAGTGGAATGTCTTAGATTACACAGAAACAAGAAATTCCTTTCCTGCCTTTAATTTTGTTGTCTTGTATGTGCTTAAAGGGGCTGAGGTTGGTGCAGTGGCATTCTGTGACTGCCCCATCGAAGTCATGAATATCTTATGTATGGTGTGCAGTTTCTAGAGACTTCAGGGCTAGATGTGGGATTTTATGCACATTTTATAAACTGATGAGGGTAATATAAATAAATCACTGGTCAGAAGGTTGTCTGCACACTTTTGGCAATTTAATTACACAACACGTGTCTGTTTTGATGAATCGCATAATAAAACTCACTGTTCATATCCTTATGCTGCAAAACAAGATATTACAGTTTAAACTGCACCTCATAACCCTCATATGAACCCCTAGTAAGATCTAAAACATTATAATAGAGATGCCTATCTTTGATTCCTACTACCGCTTAAAAACCACACAGTTTTGCTCCATTGGTACTGATGAAATGAATTGCAACATATTGTATTGCAGTGTTGCAAAGGTCACTATTTAGAGATATATTTTATGGGCCTAGTGTTGTATCATCTGGTCTGATGCAAGCAGTCAGTGTTGAAAAAAATATCTGACCGGGCAACTGGTCATGGATCAACTGCATGATAAGGCATTTGGGACTTGGCATGCTGTCTGCCAGACAACTGTCTGGGCTGTAATCATGTTCACTGGCATTAACCAAGGTGAGTTTCTCAATAAAGAAAGTGTTCTGGGTAATGGAGACTCATGTCAAAACAAATGGCTGCAAATCAAATATGAGCATTCACAACACAGCTGCTTCTGGATTCACTCGTTTATAAAGCTATTAACTGACATTAGGTCATATTTGGTAGTTGCAAGAACTATATCATTACATAAATATAGTTTTGTACTTCCTTATCAAAACAATAATCCATTAGTCATAAAACAAACGATCAATATCGATAGTTTTGTTGAGAATTTGTTTTATATATTGTATATAAAACCCTTAGTTCTGTAGTTTTTATTTAGAATACTGTAGTTTATTGCCATTTATTGTGCTTGTCTAGCAAGTGTTAGATAGCTCAGGGGATCAGCTGGTAAGGATAAGGCGATGCTCTCCCCATTTGAACTAACAATACTGAGCCTTGTGACAGAATGGGAGCCTGTAATGCTCTAATGCTGTACTCACCCCCCCCCCCCCTCCCACACACACACACACACACACACAACCTTCACAACAATAAAAGAAACGCCAACTTTTTGAAACATCTCTGTAAGCACACACTGCTTTTGTATTTTTAATGGATGGCTGACTTTTAGCTTTTCATTCTTATCATTGGCCATGCTTCAATCATTAGGTCACTGTCCCTCAGTATGAACTTTGAAAAAGCAATGCAGACAGATTGCTCCCTAATTATAAAAAAGAGCAATCAAGCTATGCTTGCTTTTATTGCACACTGTATTTTTATGACATGGATCATAAACATGACTTGTCTGGAGCTTTTACTGTACCAGTCATATACCATACTAAGGGATTTATTGAGGTGTTTGGAATATGTTAAAAGATGGCAATTATGTAAAACACAACACTGGATTAAAATAAAGAAAATAAAGAAAATAATTTTAACTGACAGTAACAGGATTTAACAAAGCCGTTTCCCATAAAATCCTAACAAGGTGCAGCTTGTAGACTCTAGTTCTTTCTCTGGCATTCAGCTCTTTGCATTTAAATATCGTTCCCTTTTTGCAATGTTCTTCCTCCTTCCTCTTGATAATCAAGTTGCAGATGCAACACTTCTGCAATTTATCAGTAGAAATGTCCGGTTATAGAAAGCCTGTACCAGTGAATCATTCCGCACCTTTAGTTTGCTAACAGCAAGCTGAGGTCAGTCTCTCTGCAAAGTCTTAATACTTGACAATGCAATTTATCAACTATAAGTACAATACGATATTAGAAACAGCAGGTACCAATGGTCTGCTGGAACCTGAAGTGAAGCTGAAAATCTGTAGCAAACTTTTAATGGCTGCACATTTATTAACTTAATTTAGGAACAAGTCCTGTGACATGAATCCAGTGTCATCTGAGCATGTGCTTCAAACAAAAGTTTAAAATAACAAAATCTTCTTTTTTCCCCATTGTACAAAATTTACATGGTTAGTTTCATAACTGTGCTAGCTATTCAGTTGTATGAAATGCTAATAGATTCAGAAATTGATGCAAAAAAAATCCACAAATTGCTTACAATTGTTACAATTGTATGTTATGAAAACTATTATATTTGAGAAATTTGCAAACCACAAGCATTTCAAGGCTGGTCTCAGACTTTTGACCCCCACTGTAGATGCACTAATGTAACTGAGCAGTCATACGTTCATTTTCCCTATGACAGATTTACACAGCCAATAAACACTTGTCAGATGTCATAAAGACTTCTATTTTAAGTCTCCTTTCTCAGGTTACATTGCCTGCCATTTGGCCAAATGTCTAGGAATGATTCTAATAATGACAGAAGCTATGTTAATAACAGGCTTTTCATAAATGATCAGAGCACATAGAGGATATGCTGAATGTGCCATTGAAGGAACGATTATGGTGATATATAGCATAACCTTGCTCCTCTCTGCTCACTGCATACACACCAGCTTTGGGCCTTATCTGTTTAGCTCGAGGCTGGTCTTACTCTAGATAATACACTCTTAAATTTACTCTGTCATATTTCCATTGTAATTACATTTAAATTTAACTTCCTTGAAAGTGTACTTTGGCATGAGGATTGGTTTCTCTGTAAAATCATCACATATAAAGGAGATAACAAGTAATAAAATAAAAATGTACCCTTCTGTAATAAATTGTACACTTCCTCAACTTAATACAGGACGTTAGACTTATTTTTGTTATATTTTGTTACTTAGTTTTTGTGTATCCATTATACTTACTATCTAATATCTCCAAAACTCTTCCAGTAGCTTTTGAAACCAGACAGTGGAAATTTGTTTGCAGTGTACAACAGCTTTGGCATTAATGTTGGGGCAGTAAGGCTTGCAATGAGCATTAGAATTCCTTCCAAAGATTAGGGATGAGGCCATGGCTCTCTACATTCTGGTCAAGCTCTTTAAAACCAATCTCGGCAAATCATTACTTTATGAACATTGCACTGTGCATGAAGAAATTATGTCAGGTAAGTCAAAGCATTAAGACTTTTTATTCAAACTAAGGGGATCAGTAGAACTTGTGTAATGTACCAAACTGTGCAGCTGAAGTCACCTAAATCCAAACTCAAATTCATCTGTCAGACTATCAGATGGTGAGCTGTAATTCTGCTGCTCTGGAGTTTAGGTGTGCTAAGATGGATACAAAGCTCAGTTCCCTGAGTGATCTAATCAGGACGACTCTGAGGCACATTCACTACATTGCTAATGCAGAAAATCACAGTGAGAGGGATTTCCATTTATAGAAGAATTGAAATCCCTTGTTTAAATGTTAGTATGTATGTGACTATCCATTATATTAAAAAATAAAATCCATACAGCTTTCTTAGTCAACTGTTATTGTACATGGAGTGTCAGCTGGTAATGTCATTGGCAAACACTTAACCATTACACTCTAAGTCTGTCTTACATATACAGTCATCGACAAAAAATGACCGTCAGAAATGTAAATGTTTACAGGTGTTGTACACTGCGTCTTGCCACAACAGGGTGTAAAATGCTTCCCCTGCTGCTCTATAAAGAGGCTCTCAAAGACAACTTATGGGTAGTGTATCTTCTGGTTAGAGATGCCTCTATGACAAATTTACCCACAGCTAGGCCTCCAGATCCTTCACACTCATAGTTTGCTAAAACTGGTGTCCGTGCTCATCCCATTGATGCTTAATTGACGATAAATCTGCCTACTGGGCAGGCCAAGAAATTGTTGCAATCTAGCGTAGACATTCTTGGGAATCCCTTGCTGTGCTTGGGTGAGCATTATCCTACCAAAAAAAGCCATTTGGAATCACTGCCATGAGTGGAAACATAAGACCGCAGGATGTCCCGCATATACAGCTGATTCGTTAGTGTACCACATATCAGTACTTGGGGTGATCGACTGATGAATGCAATGGCTCCCTATAACATCACACCAGCAGTTGTGGCAGTGTGTCACTTCCCAACAATAGCAGAACTGAAGAGTTCACCACAAGGTTTCAATGCTTAAATGTGACTGTCATCCCACCAAAGAGAACCTCGTCTCCACTGCAAATGAAGCAGACAGAGTGGCTGTAATGGTATGTAGTGTATTGTATTGTAATGTAATGTAATGGGCACTGTCACCACAAATGTCCTTCTTCTAAGTGCCTGGGCAGAGGCAGGGGTATGCAGGGAAGGGGCCATCAGTGTCTGGATGGTGGATAATGCAGCTGTGGAAGTTGTTGATGCCTGTCAGTGTATCAAATGATCCTCACTACTGCTGGTCTGTCTGTGCCGGCGTAGATGGGGTGCAGTTTTAAATTGTGCAAGCTTACAGAACAGAATGAAACCAGAGTACCCAGAGTAAACTCACACAGACATCTCCAGTGCATGATTAAACAAATCTAACCACCAGGGCTACTGATGAATGACATTTCAGATTGATCAGTGGATAAATGTGCAGATCTAAATCAATTAACAACAGAAGCAGGTATGCAAATAAACTAAAACTGGCTACCATCCTTAATGCTGTGTTAGATTTTAATCATAAAATCTTGCAAGAGTATGCACAGCAACAAGATGAAATGTGATAATCCTGCATGAGGATTCTCTTAGTCTCTAGCAAGTCTCTAAGCTCAGTCTTTACCACAGACAGGTGTTTAGAGATGTGCTAAGATCTTTTGCACATGCACAACGAAATATGAGAATGCAGAGGTCAACTGAATGCTTAAGACTTCACAGGCTTTCTTCTCTTCAAAAATGGACGTTCAGCACAGTCACCGTCACTTTAGAGACACCAATTAACCTAACACGCATGTATTTGGACTGTGGGAGGAAACTGGAGTACCCAGAGTAAACCCACACAGACACGGGGAGGACTCTACCGAGTCACACTGCTGCCTCCATCTGACTAAATTCTCAAATTCATAATAATACAAATCCCACAGTCAAATCCTAAAAGAACCAACTCCAGGAATCTCTAACAAAATCGAACTATCCAGCAAAGCTAGTTGTACAGTAGAAGGTATGACACCCACAGAAACCTCATCTTACCATCAGTTCATGTAATTACATTCACAGATAAAAGCAGGTGAGAGTCGTAAATCTGTAGCAGATTCTCCAAGGGGGCGTAGGAAACGTACCGGCTAAGCACCTTCACACTAGTGTACCTAAGATAATTGTTGCTTTAAAAGCAAAGGGTCGTCACATAATATTTAATTTGGTTTACATATTTTTATGTTCAAGTTGATTTTGCAAAAGAAATGTTTTTAAATCTAAATCTTTATCTTGTTTCCCACTGATACACTAATACAGAAGACATAAGCAAAATTCTGTAAAACTGGTTTTCTTTTTACTCTTTTGCATCTTTTTAGCAAGTCAGGCCAAATATGCAGACAAACCACTATAAAACCAATATTAAATAAGCATTTAAAAGCGTTCTTTTTATGTTTGAACAAATAAGGATATTTTTGATTTAAAGGTCATTATTGTCCAAAGCTGACAGTGAAACAAGCCTATTTGAGCTCTGAAAAGATTTTTTAACACATCCCATTACTAAAGTGGCACATCCATTAACATGTAAGTAGTGTACAGTTCAGGTTGTAAGAAGTCTTTCATTACTTTAGAAGTCTTAAAAAAAGAGTTGAAAAGGAAGCATGCATCTGAGCTTCCAGCAACTCCTCTAGAAAGAGAGCTCTTACATAATGTTAATTTACCCAAGTAGAAAAGTGGCCGAACTCCCTGAACTGTGAAAGAACACCCCATGCTTCACCAACCAATGGGACCTTGAGGACTTTTTTGAAGTATCAACAATCAGATGTTGATGTTTCAATATTTTTACACCTGAATATTGAGTTTCACTTTGAGTGCACCAATTCCCAATTAACATCACAGAAGTAAAAATGACATTTAATCCTCGATTGCTTAATAGAAGTATAATACTTTACTGAACTATAGCCACAATTTTACTACAGGTACATTACCTATAATTGTTCAGCATCTGTCGAAAACACTTTCAGTTGGAGCCACTTTTGGTTATTCATATGAATTAATGGCTATCTGAAAATATTTAAAAGAAAGTCAGTCACACTGCAGACAAGGTAATGATAACTCATAACTACAGCCGATTCCGGTTAATGGGACCACATTGGGACGAAATCGTTTTGGTCCTAATAACCGGCTGGTCCGATTAAACGAACATACCCTTTGTTACAAGACAGGACGTGCTATGTAGCATATTAAATGTTTATTAAACCTTTATTGTGCGATTTACACGCATAGCAAACGTAAAAACAAGAATAACTGTTACTTACGAACTTTGTTCATTGAAAATTTATTTGCAAACAAGTTATTCGAAACGATCTACAACACAATGTATAGGTACTCAGCATGCAAAGCATGTATATATGTTTTGGCTAGCTAATTATAACCGTATAGCCTACTAAAAGTACATTAGTATAGCATAACAAAATTAAAGTACATTTATAAACTAGCAAAGGCATCAGCTATGTTAGCATAAACACAGTTAATGCAATTAATAAAAAATGCCTCTATAAACTCTAAGTACAACAAGTAATTTAGAAACACACCTGGCAGTCATGTCAAAAGCTAACTCTGTAAAAATTATTCCTAGTGTTCGTACATTACTGTGGATATAGCTTTTAGTAAAACAGATTTTGTGATAAAGGAGTAAAATGTAATTCAGACATCTTGAATCAGTTCTGTAACTGTACCTGTGTGGAACCACAAATGTTCTTATCAGGTTGAGGCTTGTCCCATTTCTGTGCCAATCCGAACAGAGCTGTCTCACTACAGCTATCCAACAGCCAAGTCAGGTTCTGGGGGTTTGGTGGGAAAAGTGGCTGTATTTTAAATAAGTGCTTTACCTAATATCATCTTCTGCTCTGTACCAAGTGTACTAAAGAGCGAACAGACAGCACTTTGAGATAGAGCTAATACTGTATTTGTTAAACCTGAAGCTACAAAACAAAAAAAAAAGATTGACTTTCTGTAAGCTTCTAAGTCCACGTATAAGCCTGTACATGGATACAGTAACATCCAAAAAACAAAAGACTGCACACTTTTTCTCGACAATCACAGACCATCTGTAGTCCATCTTTTTCTTTGCATACTCACCAAGAAAGTTGATGGAATCTAATAAAACTTTATATGTATAAAATTAATGATCATATATGAAAGTGATTACAGTAATAAAGCAAAGGTATAAGTTTAAAGGAGAAAACTGAGCTGATTGAAGGAGCTAGTACCCTGTTAGGGCACCTCTAGTCTTTGGTTCTTGACAAGCCTTCTGGAACGAACTGAACTGACGTGCCACTATACATACTTGTCCTGTAGGTTTCCATATACATACACTTATGCAATGTAGGCATGTCTGCTAGATAAAATTGTTCCATGTATCAACCAGAATGTATTGAAAACATGAACAGGGTGAGTGAAGTCACAATACACACCTTTATTTCAGAAACAAAAGGGAAAATGACTTGTCTGAATATCCCAGCAAGCACTGGGTGAGAGAACCTATCTTGTAAGTTCCTTTCTGTCTGGAAAATGGCTGCCGTCTTGAAAGCTACCCTATTGGATCAATTCCATCTTCAGTTACCAATGACGAACAAAAAAGCCGAACTTCCTGTCTTGATCATTTTTGAACCACAAGATATATTGCATATAAGATGGCAGAAATGTTCCGCACAAAGCCTAAAACACACCCTCACCCATTACTTGCTGGGATATTCAGATGTGATTTCCCCATTTGTTTCTGGAATAAAAAGGTGTCCTGTGACTTTGGACTCACCTTGTAATATTGTATATTAAACTTTTATCATGAACTGGGAAGTCATGTCTTGAATACAAATATTAGTTGATTAATGTTAACAAAATCTGAAAGTAAAGCACAGCACACTTTTACCTTTGCTTATTCTGGGCAGAGTGAAGGGGAGGGTCTTGAGGGTAAGATCAAGGGTTCTTCAGCAGTTTTTTATTTCATATCACACTGCACTGTACATTTTCAATTTGTCTATTTATGTATGCCTGCATTTCAGGACTTGTTTTCCATGTTTCATAACATAACAGTTTACCCAGTGGAACTCCCTGTAGCACCCAGTAATAGAAACAAGATAGGACCTGGTTAGCACAGGGGGTAGCACCTACTCACAGCAACAAGGTCCCTGGTTCAATCCCAAACTGGAGTCTACATGTCCTCCCTGTGTCTGCGTGGGTTTACTCCGGGTACACCTCCCACACTCCAAAGACATGTGTTGGGTTAATTGATTACTCTACAATGGCATTGTTTATTTGGCTTCTTTTAACGTCGCTCATCTGCATCAGTGGCCATCCAGCAACACACACACAAGGTTACATTCATACACAAGTTTTAATTTCATACATACACACACACACACACAAGTCATTTACAATTTAGAGACACTAATTCACCTAACACGCGTCTTTGGACTTTGGGAGGAAACTGGAGTGCCCGGAGTAAACCCACACAATCACAGCGAGAACATGCAGACTCCTCACTGAAAGGATCCAGGCTGCTCCACCCTGGGATCGAACCCGGGACCTTCCTGCTGTGAGGCAGCGGTGCTACCATCCAAGCCACCCTGCTGCCCCATTGGCATTGACTTGTATGTGTGTGTGTGTGTGTATATTTATGACATAATGTTGAGATGAACTTGGATATGGTATTTTATATATTTATCGGATATGGTGTATGGATATAACATTGTGTGTGTCACTAAGATGGCCACTGATGCTGAAAGCAACATTAAAGAAGCCAAATAAACAAACACGGTAGGACGTACAGTACAGTATTTGAGATTGTTTAGCCATGACATGTATCCTCCTTTAGTAGTAGTGCTGAGCTATGCTCTTTACACCACAAGCCACTGCATTCCCACCTCCTACACTGTCAAAGTGTTATGAAATCTACCGTCTAAGCCAAGTGCCAGAAACCGATCCAGGATTCCTTCAAACAGGAGTTAAGTCAATAATGAACCTTGAACATTTATTGTGTGAGACTTTTTGTGCATCTTATTTTCTCATCTCACTTACTGTCTACAAATTTCACTTGAATTTATTTTGCACAAGCAACCATGGCAAAGGTTATGCTTGAGCAAGCAGAGCAGGTTATTCACTACGACTGGTGACCATGTAAGTGTTACATCAGTGACATCTAAGAAATGAGCATTTAGAAAAATCCCACACAAACAAGTCTGCAAACAACGCCATGAACTCCCTACTTGGGCTCAATTTTCTTTTTTACATTTACTTTTAATATTATTTCATGACAATATGAACTTGATAATTCATATTTTGTCTGGTCAGCTTACATTTACTCATCTATTCCTGCATTTCAGGCCTGCAACTAACAACACAATTTACCACTTTGTAATGATGTTCCTTCTCACACTTAAAAGACGGTTTGGCACAGAGAATTTCTAACAATTCAGCATTTCAGGCATTATTTTAACCCATTCTTCTGCAAACATGTCTTAAAGCAGTACGATGTCGCCGTTGCTGCAGATTTTGTTACAGAAACTTTCCACACATTTGCTGTTGGGGACAGGTCAGAACCACAGGCAGGTCAGCCCATTACCTGTACCCTCTTTTATGGATGCCCCTGAAAAGATGTCATCTCAAAAGCAGTACTTACTTTAAAATCTCATTAATGCCTGCATTAATGCTGCCATCATGTAAACGTAAATTACAAACCAAAACTGACAGCCCCATACCATGACAGATGCTAGCTTTTGGACTTTTGGTCCATCCTAGATGCTTTGAGAAGTCGACGCCACTTCTGAACATGGTTAACATGAGGCTTCTTTTTTTTGCACAGTATAGTTTTAAGTGGTATTTGTGAAAGTAACTCTGTATTGTAGGGCTTAATAAAGGTTTGCCAAAGAAACCTTTTGCCCATGTGGTTATATTTACATTCACAGCATTTAGCAGACACCCTTACCCAGAGCGACTTACAACTGATACAGTCTTATAATTCAAGCAATGGTGGGTTAAGGGCCTTGCTTAAGGACCCAACTGTGGAAGCTTGGGAGAGGCAGGATTTGAACCCAGGACCTTCAGGTCCAGAGCCTTACCCACTGGACTGGGACCACAGCCCCACCACAGTTATGGTTCTTACTGATGGATGTTCACCACAAGCTTTTTTTCACCATTGGCCTTTATGCACTGAAATTCCTCACAATTCTTTGAATCGCTTAATGATATTATGCACTGCAGAGGGAGAAATGTATAAATGCCTTCCAACATTTCAATAATTTTCTCATGCATCTATAGACAATCTGGAAGATCTATGATTAAAATTGAAATCACATGGTTAATACCCTTTAAATCTCATTACCAGTCCTAAATTCCCTAAGTTCCACCTTTTTTGGAACGTTGCAGGCCTTAAATGCAGAAATTTATCTTTATAAACATATGAAATAAAAGTCAAAACAAATGTAAGGTTTTTTTTTAATTTTTATTAAAAGCTTTTATTTTATTTTCATTTTCCCTACCGTACCAATTTTTCCTTGTTTGAGGTTGTAAATTGTTGCCCACTTCCTTATTGAGAATAACAAAGTGGACTACATTGGAAGTAAAATTATGCATCTTGGACTTTATATATGCTCAGTGTCCAACAGTCAGGCCTTGTCTGTGATTCACCAGGCAACCCATTACACGTCTATGCTGGCAGGTCTCTGTACAGCCCTATATAGATGGAATTTGGTTGTTTAATTATGCATTCCCTGGATTACTGTACCAGGCATGTTAGTGTTCATACAGAAACCCAATTCAGCAATCTTAGTCAATTCTTCTCTAATCTATTTTGTTCTAAATTCACTCATAGATAGACAAATAGATCTACATGTTGCATAGTTCTGTAGGGCCTTATAACTGTACTGTACATCTCACTGATACTGAAAACTAACCCTTTATTGTATCTTCTCTAGCTTGAGTCACTGAGCTCTGTCAATCTATCTACTGCTGCTATTAGACATTTTATAAAACCAAACCAAATGCTGGTGAAGTGTACTAAACATCCCAAGCAAACCTTGACAATCATGCTTTATTCTGTTGGATTTCTTTTAAAAAATAACCAAATAAACATACTCCCTTTTAACAGAGATCGCCCAAGCAGTAATCCTTCAAAATCAAGTACTCTCTTCATAGCTTGGTGTCTTTCACTAGGTAATGAAACTAAATTCTCTCTTTACATTTCTCTCTCTTCAGTTTAAATAGTATTTATTGGTTTCAGTTCAAAAAATGTCACTGATTGTCAACACAAAATTTTACCTTAGCACCAGTACAATAAAACTGTACTATTGCTTGTTAAAATACTGTTTCAAGTGAAGGAGAACACAATATCATTAGGATAAAGGGATCATTAATTATACATGTCAAATAAAGCACCAACCATACAAAGTAACTTTCATATATCATGTCTGATACACAAAAAGTTAAATATATTAATGACTATTAAATTAAACACAAACTATGCAAATAAAACACACCATGCACCACAATGCTTGTTGGAGTTTGGAACAATGGGAAAACAGAGGAATTTCATCAAGACCTTGAGCAAGTTGCTGGCAGCATCCAGAACAAAGGCTCTAGAAAACTCTCCAAACAAAACAAAAATCATTTCACAGACTGCTTCAGCTTCCTTATACAAAGACCTTCATCACAGGTGACAGTCATCAGTCTCTTCTGGTTTCGTAAACATAATCATTACTTGATAAAACAAAAGTAATCATTCGTGGATGGCTTAACACTTTTTCTGGACCATTTAATGTTGTCTGCATTGCCACATAAAAATCTAGAAACAAGATATGTTGGTGAATGTGATTAGTGAGTGTTGGAAGCAGAACTGCAGTGACAAGGTACGGTGATGTAAAAAAAAAAAAAAAAAAAAAAAAAGGGCAGAGCCGAACAACATGACATTTGAGATAGATGGGGTGGGGGTTGTTGGAGGGACTCTCACAGGTTTGTTCCAACATCCTTCCTGCCACAATGAGCTGTCCATAAACCTCTAGTTCACCAAAGTAAAAGAAAAATGCATTGGCCTTTCCATGGTTTTCACATAACCTCAGTAACAAACATACATTAAAACATATAAGTTATAACCAAACTGGTTCACCCTGATCTCAAGATATACATATATATTTACATCTACTTATAGATTTATATACATAAAAAGGTTTCAGAAGAGTTTATTGAACAGTGAAAAATACCTAGATGTTGGGAAATTAAATTTGCTTTGCTAGAAGAGTCTTCTCTAGCTGTTGTCCTTTGGGTGATACCAAGGCAAATCAATCCACTGTTTCAGTTCTCTGAGTAAAGGTGAAAGGAAAAAGGGGAACTTTATTGTCTTCAATAAACCATTTCTGGCAGATACTGAACGTACAAAGTGCTGGTTTTGGTAACAGCGCATTTACCACCACAGAAATCGACCAAAAGTCTGTGGACGGCTCCGCACTCCTCTCAAAGACGTTGCTATCGGCTGCACAGCTTGTCACTGTCTTTTGACCTCTCATCATCATCCTCCTGTAGAAACTGGATGGAGGAGCCTAGCAGGCCCTGCAGTTCTGGAACGCAGCACACCAGTTCCACTGCCTCTTCCTCTTCCTCTTCCTCTGCAGGTCGCAACTCATCAGGGGGCACACACGTCTGGCTGATGCTTATCTGCTTCCAGAGCTCAGCTTTTGCGATGCTCACCACCTCAAACTGTGGGTACCTCGCCCGGAATATGCGAGCAGACACCTTTAAGCGCTTCAAGACGTCCGTCAGCAAAAACCAGTTGCAAAAACTGTAAAGGGAAGCAATGGGACGGATTACAAATACTTTAGCAATGTTAAAATAAGGTGACACAGAAAGCAAAAAAGTGTTCTGTTCGGCACAGTAACTATCTTAAGGTCACGGCCACAAAATCTACTGCTACTCATAATCTTTCTCTCTAATACTGGGTCCATTAGTAACAAAACAGAACACAAAGAAAGTACAGATTACCATAAACTGAACTGTGCTACTGAGATGGCAGGCCTAACAACACTCAGGAACCCACACTCTAGTAAAAGCAAAGGAGGGTATGCATCTACAGCTACAGTGTTAGGCAACTATTAAATGTGTTGTTTTAGCAAGGGTATAATGACTACATATGGAGCCATAGATTTTATGCTTGGATTCGTCACTCCATAATACTCTTTTCCAACTCTCTTCAATCAAATCTTTCTGAGCTTGAGCTCATCTTCCCTTCTCACCACCTGATCAGATACAAAAGTGGTACACTTCTAAAAAGAACATTGCTGACTGGAAAAGTCAAATGGATGTCCTGAAGCTGCCAGATGCTGCTACTGCTTAAGTGTAAGGGGAGGTCACACTAAATACCTGTACCTACCTGTACCTACCTTAAATACCTAAATACTGTAGCCTGTATGTAGCTCAGGTGCAAAAATCTTAGATTGAGTGCAGCCATTAAATATGTGCAGTTATATCAGGACTAGTTTGGGGTATACCATTTTTAAAATCCTCCTTAACGTCCATCCTTTAAATACAAGCATTCGATTGGGCAGTTTACGTTTTGAGTTTGATAGGTGGAACAGAAAAAGTCTGAGAAAAATGAGGGGGAAGGACGAAGATGGTTGCTGCTTTGACGAAATCAAAACTGCATTCAACTGCCATGACTGTATATACTGAGACTGTATATAACTCGTAGCGCAGTGGTAAAGTAACAGGGTGGGCTAAAATTGGAATTAGTAAAGGATATATTAAGTAGCTGTATTTGTTAGAATTTAGGGCTTGGTGTAAACTGTATTTGTGACAATTTATTTTATGACCAAATTATTTTAGGAACAAATTAAACAGTATTAATTTCCTTAGCTTAGTGTCTGTGCTATAACTAAATTGTTGCTTATTTTAGTGGCATCTCATGCTTGGACTACAAAAATCTTAACAGTAACAAACCAGTAGCCCCGTTCTTAGGGCTTGTGCCCCGTTAGTAGGGACTAAGGTGCTACATGTAGAAGGGTTATTAAAAAAATTATGCCAGTCCATAAAAAGTATACAAATATTTTCTGGTTGTACTGTAATAAAGACACTGAAAAATAAACTCCCTGGATAAAAAAATAGCCACCCTGCATGGTTAAGTGTAGTAACTTCAGGCTCCTGTAGATGGCGTTGCATAGGGATGATCAGACTATAAAAATCTGCAGCGTGTGTGACAGGTTTTATAAAGTGAGTTTAGGTGGTACAGCCCATGGTCAAACGGGTCTACCAGCAGTGGTAAAAATCCCAGTCTACAGGAAAGTCTCATCAGAATGGTGCAAAAGATTAACCCGACGAACAGAGATAGCAAGTGTGTTTCAAGGCTTGTAAATGAAAATCACTTCACTACCAGGCATGGATTGCTTCAAGGAGTCAACTCAGGTCCTTCACAATCAATTTCTGAAAGAATGCTCCTCAGGGAACTGTATACCATGAACATATGGTGCAGAGTGGCACACAAGAGGCCTTTGCTCACTTCTGCTTACAAAGTTGCTTGGTTGCACTGGGAGAAACAACACAAAAATGTAACTGGAAACCTGTTATCTGGTCAGATGAAGCTGATGACCTCAGGAAGGACCCCAGGAACCCTGTGGACAGCAGGACTGTGTGCAAGGTGCGTTTTAAACTGGAGAAGTGCTTATAATTACATTGAAATGAGTCCTTTGGTTGAGGTGTCACTAAACGTGAACCACAAGGCCTACACTGAGCTGACCAGGTTTTTGTCATTTGCCATTATCTTATAGAGGAACATATATTTTTATCACTATATTCCAAAATGACAATTCCTGTATTCACATGGGGTACAGCTGTTTCAGTCAGCGGTGATTCATTTTTGTGGTCTTAAATATATATGGCTATTATATCATTGCTAAAACAATGGAATATAATCTAATAGTGGCCTAAGAGTATTGTGTGTGAATTTGTTGAAATAAACTGTTCTCTGGATTTGGGGTATTTTATGGTTAAGTGCGAACCTTTTTAATTTCTGAATTTGTTTATTTTTGTTTGTTTACTGCCATATTTATCATGCTAAAGACTGGTGGAAGTGTAGTTCTTGGTCACCTACATACCTACCAGCATTCAGAAGAACATCTAACACATATATTAGAACTGGAGACTTTAACCATGCTGATTTAAAAGTAGTACTGAGTAGTATCTACTAAACATAAAGCCGGTTAAAACGTAACCTGAGGGAGCTTCCTCTCAGCAGCAGGATTGCTTCAAAAAAAGATGATTTTTGATCGTTTTGATCACCAGGATTTGGAAGAGTATACTTCAAATTACCTACGCTACATTAAGAATTGTGTTGGAAAAGCCATGGTCAACAAGCATATCCAGGTGTATCTCAACCAGAAGCAATGGATGACAACGGCCCAAACTCTACTTAACAGTCTACAACAACACCTTTAGGTCAAAGGAGAACAACACAATACGCCAAATCTAGGGTCAATTTTAAAAGAGGCATCAGAAAATCAAAATAAGCCTACAAGAAGGAGATCAAACATCACTTTCATAAGTAGAGGGGTGCCTTTGGTGAAGAAAATGCGGTTGACACAGAATCAATAACCATATTCCACTACCAGCTAAATAATCCTACAAAAATATGTACTGCTATTTGAGAATTTTTTCCATCTAATCTGATGACTTTGCAGAGATTCAAAATTCTAATTGGCACACAAATAGCAAAAGTCATATTCCATTATGAGCTGAATCGACCTACAAAATTTTGAATCTCTAGCTCAAATTCGTTCCCATTCATTAAAATTGCCAATTAGACTTTGACAGACATCTTCTTAAAGTCTGATTTGCCCTCAAAGCACAAAAACACTTCCTCTATATGCTGAATCATCAAATTTTGAATCCCTAGCTAAATAGATTTTTTCCTATTCATTAACAAAGGGCCAATCAAAGTTCACTATCATTAGCTTTGGTTACTACCGCCGCTCACACTCCCAATGAGGTTATTATGAAGTGCCATGCTTTGAGGGGTCCATCGTGAGTGGAATTCTTGAGTCACCCATCACAGCAGCCTAGCAGGTTGGAGCACCAAGCTAAAGGACTTAAATCCTTCTCAACCTATCTGTCCATGGAATAATGCAGTCTTTCTGACAGAACTGCTCTTAGAGAATTAGATTAGGCATCCATCTCTCCTCCATCTTTAGACTCAGAACTGTATCCCAACATCGCTGTGTTTTCAACCCCCTCTACCACACATAATTACACCTGCTCTTATTTCACAAATGCTATCATTAAGTTTGCAGGTGATATGAGGGTGGTGGGACCCATCTCATGTGTAGATGAAACAGCATTCATGAAGTCCACAGACTGGCAATGTGATGTTCAGAGACAAATCTCGCTCTGAATTAGGTTTCTGCTGACAACTATCAGCTAAAAAAACTAACCTGATAAAGGGCATTATCGCCGACTGTTACAGAACCATATGACATAACATACTTTTTCCAAGGCTTCTCTAATTACTATATAGCTTAAATACCATCTGGGATAGCTTTAACTATCACAGTTATTATAACAATGGCTATATGAATAAAACACAGTAAATGTTAAATTATTGTGACATTTCTAACAAGTGGCAGTTCTATATCACAGATAGTTTACTTTGTCAACTAAAGCCAGACTTTTTTTATTGCTTGTTTCGCGGATCTGCAGACGATCATATTTGAAGAATACAAAAAAAAAATAAATAAATAAATAAATAAATAAATAAACATTTGTATTTTGCGGATCCATCGCAGTACCAATGGTTGAAATTTTTGTTTTTTTTAATTCAAAATTCCGCCCTCCGGTGGAGAGCCAACGGTATTGTTCTGTACATTACTTTTTTTTTTTTTCCAGATTCACTTTAATTTAATTGTAGATTAAATAAATTTTATTTTTATTAATTTTTTAATTACTTCCTTGTATTGATTCCACATAGTCCCAAATAAAGATTTATTTTAATTGTTTTCTCTTCCTCTTCAGTAGATTCTTAATTAGGGACATCCGAGAAACAAGCAATTAAAAAAGTCTGGCCTAAAGGCCATGTGTTTTTATACAACAAATATCTGGTCTGACCTTCTAGCTGGTGCACTGCTTGCCGCAATGTCAATGTAATGCATGTTAATTTATCCTCATTCATCCTCCAAACTATCAAACAACTTTCTTATTGCTATTGATTATGTGTCTTTTGTGGTAGATATATCAGTTCACATCATTTTATCACCCAGGCCTACCCTAAACCACTTTCAAGACAACAAAAATCATTACAGACTTCAAGGGATGCTAGATGCTAACCGCATTCATGGCAAATGTGTATAATTGGTCTCTGAGTTCAGAGTCTTTGATGTATATACTAATAGCAAAACAGCAGTCTCGGACTACCAACAATGGCAGTAGTCACCAGCAACTCTTCCTACTGAGGGTCCAAAGAAAGAATTAGCTGCCTAAAAAGCTACTTGGTATCTTACTACTGCTATTCCATGGAGAGTGTGCTGAACTGTTACCCTTCTGCTTAGTTCGCGAGTTACGCCTCAGTGGACAGGTGAGCACAACAGAGCCTCATTTCTACCACCCTCCAAAAATTGTCTAGTTTCCTGACTTGAGGACATTTACAGCTCTTGCTGTCTCAGCAGGTCCATCAACATCTGTAAAGTCACATACCTGCTGGCCTCTGAAAGGCGCTATGGGGAATAAATCAAGAATGAGAACATTTTCAAATTTTTCTATTACTAATTTAACTTTTACTATTAATTTGTTATTTATTTATTGACCTGGTTTTGCTGTA
>JAVSBV010000138.1:784930-804634 GCA_033117975.1 Parotocinclus spilosoma | reverse complement strand
GTGGTTCCAGAGATTTCGTGATGAGTCAGTCAATAGGTCAGTCAGTCAGTCAGTGGTATTTCGCATATATATATATACATAGATTAATATGCTTACAAATTCTGATCCATTGATGGGAACATATTGTCTTCTTCTTGTCATCTGTGGTGTAGTGGAAATGTACACATTGCATGGAACTGAGGCATTAATTCTTTAATAGCAGCTGTATGAATCAGTATCTTTAGAATTAGGTATGTGGCTATTTTGGTGGGATTTTCTGAACCTAGGATACACCTCAAAGCAACAGTATCTAACTATTCACCATGTGGCCATAAAAACAAACTCACCTCCTGGTCTAAAATGCAGGGTGTAGGGCACAGTAGTGATGTGAAAATTTTAGACAGTGCATGTCTTATTTTTAAGTACTCTGAATTACTTTCCCAAGTTAAAATGTAAAGGTGGTAACAGTGGTTAGCAGAGTCACATCAAATCTCCAGCAGACATGCTTCGATCTGGACTTCAGACTCCGTCTGTGTTTACATATCCTCCCTTGTTACTCCAGTTTTCTCCCAAAGACAGGCGTGTTAGACTAACTGGTGTTTCTAAAGTGACCTTAGTGTATGAGAATGTGTACTCTGATTGACTTGATATCCTGTCTAGGGCTGTGTCTGTAGGGTAGTGATTAGCACATTCTCTCATCAAGTGAAAGGTCTCATGTTTGAAGCCTGAGCCATAACAAGCCAAGATTTGTGACAGCGGTAGTTAAGGTACTGGACTTGAATAGACCTGATAGTCCAGGGTTCAAATGCCACCTCTGCCATGCTGTCACAGTTGGGTCCTTAAGCAAGGCCCTTAACCCACCATTGCTTAAATTGTAAGACTGTATAAGTTGTAAGTTACTCTGAATAAGGGTGTCTGCTAAATGCTGTAAATATACAGGGGTTGGACAATGAAACTGAAACACCGTGTTTTAGACAAAGGTTTGGTTATAGCAGCCCGGCTGTGTATATTGACCCTGTGGATCCTGATGGACAGTTCTGGTGGAAACAGGAGAATTGAGGTGCACATTTAATTCTGCCGTGATTTGGGCAGCCGTGGTTTTATGTTTTTTGGATACAATCCGGGTTAGCATCCTAACATCCCTTTCAGACAGCTTCCTCTTGCGTCCACAGTTAATCCTGTTGGATGTGGTTCGTCCTTCTTGGTGGTATGCTGACATTACCCTGGATACCGTGGCTCTTGATACATCACAAACCTCCCACACTAAAATGATAGGTGTTTGTTTCATTCTCTAACCCCTCTACATGCACCGCTCACAAAATTATTTTTGTGATTCGTGTCTGTGTGCAAATTTTGTTTGTTTATTTGGTTTACTTATTGTTGCTATTGGCATCAGTGGCCATTTCAGCGATACACTTAAGGTTATATATACACACACAAGGTTATATCAGGAGTAGTCTCACACACAGACACACACACGCACGCGCACACGCACACGCGCACGCACACACACAAATGCCAATTTACTGTAATCATTTAACCTAGCACACGTGTCTTTAGACTGTGAGAAGAAACCAGAGTATCAAAAGCAAACTCACACAGACACAGGGAGAACATGCAAACTCCTCACAGAGAGGATCCAGGCTGCTCCTTCTTGCTGTGAGGTGGTGGTGCTACTCACCGAGCAAACTTGCCACCGTGTCCAAGTAACTGTGCTCATTTGATTGTTAACTCATGTATCGACTAGAGATTGATCTGAATAACATGATGTGTTTAGAGACTTTTTGAAGAAGGTACTTGTGTTTGTGTGTAGGATGCTTATTCATAACAAACTGTAAATGGCATTCGTACGTTTTTGTGAATGTCATATTGTAAGTAGTAGTGCTTTGTTTGTCCTGTATATTCTCTCTTACCAATACCCATGTAAACTGGTTTATATTAATTAGATGGGTATCTGTTTATCTGGCTGATCTTTCATGTTGGTCGTTATACTGTCTATCAATGATTTCTGGCTTCCATCAAAAAAGGTATCAGTCATATCACTCATCAATCACTTCAGCAGTACCTCTGACACGTGTGTATACTTTGCACAAACTTGTCTAGTGAAAATATGACTTCTATTCACGTTATAGTAACATAAAAGCCAATGTGACTATGGTAATGTTTCATATAACATGATGTGGTCGGTAGTTGTAAAGCTTTAAGACATTTGATTGGTTGTGAAAAGCATTATATAAATTTGACTTCTCACGCACACACAGTGGCATGAATTATCAATTAAAATAATTTAAATGTCCTATTTAACAATGAATACTTTCCTGTACTAATTATATGATTCCCTAAGAGTAATAAAAAAACAAAACATTACCAGTTTTACTGTAAGCAGGTTTCTCGGTTTTGATTGGAAAGTTCTTTCCTTTGCGAATGTTTTCACCAACTTCAGGCCTTGAACACTTGCTCTCCTTCAGTGGACTCTTCACCACAGTAGGTGATGCATCTTTTTTCTGTTGCAACACACAATGACAATTTTATCTATAAATAATATTAACAAGTATCTAAATGGAAACAAGCATTACCATAACTAACAGTTAAATGACTAGAAACTTAATTTAATTAATTAATTTAATAACTCACCTTTTTAGGGGTGGGGCTCAGCTTTACTGTAGTACTCTTCTTCTCCTGATGTTTTTTCATTAGTGATGATGTTACTTTCTGAGTTTCAGTTGTCCTCTCCTTTCGTTTCTTTTTTGGTTTCTTTTGTTTGGTAACTGCTATTTTTCTCTCAGAAATGATCTCCTCTTTGTCACCATTCATTTTTTTCTCGTCTTCTACTTCAGTCGCAGTTGTGGTCTTAGAGATGGATATTCCCTCCAGCTTTGGATCAGGACTTAGTTCTGCCTGAACTACAGGCTGCTCCCTTGTTGTGTTTTCCTTAAGTTCCTGGGCTAGTTTACTATCCTTTCTCAGTGACTTAACACTGGAAGTGCTTCTTTTTTTAGGTGTGCCGAGAACTGACTTATGGCCAGCATCAGACGTCACATTTTCTAACTGCTTTGATTGTTTTGCATGGCACTTTTCTCTAGACGTGATAACAGTTTTGACTTCCTGCCTATTGATTGTTATTGCAGCATCAGAAGAACGGGAGTTTTGACCTGGCTTGGAGTTTAGTGGCTCTGAAGTATTGGAGGATGGAAATCCAGTGGTCACATTTTGTCTCAATGGAGAGTTCTTACACTTGTCAAGCAAGGTGGTCACATCGGAATTCCTGGATCCTGCAACAGGCATATTACAGTAATTTTCGCCACTCAGTGTAGTGGTTTCAAGAGTTTTCTGCTTCACTATTGACTCCAGATTGGACAGGGGAGACTTTAACTTTCCCCATTTTTCTTCCTCTTGTTTAGTGGGGCTTGCTTCAGAATCATGGAACAATGGGCTTTCACAATTCAGGTTGCTTTTAACCTTTGGTGATGACCGAGTCTGATTTTGTCGCTTTTGCATTGACATCCCCTGGGAAAGAGGTTGTTCCCATAATGTTTTAATAACTGGGGCTGTGCAAGGTTGTGCATTCATCCTTGCTTTTGCACCCATTGACTTCCGCGGTGACTGTGACTTTTCAGCAAAATGTGTTGACGAAAGATCCTTTGCTCCAGTAGAAGGACTCCCAGAAAAATGCTTAAGTGTTTTGTTATTCTGGGCACCTTTAGGTGTTAAAGGGGCCTTCTTACTTTTAGAAGCCAACTGCTCTCCTTGATCAATAATTGAAATGGTCTCCTGCTTAGCAAATGTCTGAATGTCTTCAAAAAAAGAAGCACTTTTTCCATCTTTGCTACGCAAGGTGGATGCTAGTATGGGGCTTGCAACACCGACATATGTTCCCGGGAGGTTGGTTAAGGAAGCTTGAGACGAGCCTTTCACCCATGATGCATTGGGTTCCAAACTGTGATTGCCGAGTTTAGAACTGGATCTTTGGGCTGAGCCATTTCGCTGGGTGTCTGGCACATGAGGATATGTACTGGCAGACCCACAAGTAGCAGTCTGAGCCCTTTTAGAGGTATGAATATTTTTCTGATGAGGTTCAATTGAGCAATGTTCAGTCACAGAAATAGGGCTGCTTTGCGACTCTTTAATGCTTTTTTGACGCTTGGATTTTGAAGATAAGTCAAGAGGTACATCTCTCACCTCTGTGGGACATGAAGTATTGTGATCCTCAGTAGTGGATGGCGTTTTCGGTTTTAAATATGTCAATGACGTCTTTTCAATAGCACGGTATGGCGGACCCTTCTCTACCAGGCTAAGCAGCCTGCTCTGAGTAATGTTGGCCAATGCTGAGCTACAGCAGATGGCAGCGGTGGGAGAGATGGTGTAATGAGTCAGTGGGACTGAGGCTTGTGTGGCCTGTTGCACTGGGAGAGCAATGGCTGGGCTAGCAGCGGAGGGTATCGTTGAGTTGTGTTCTCCCACACTTTTGCAGCCCTTTACATTAGAGACACAGTCACTCCTTGATTTCTTTTCCGGGGCAAGGCCTCGACCCACAGAGAACTGATATGGATAAGATTTAAACCTTGCCGGCATACTTGAGCCAGCATTCGGCACGGGACAATCCTGCTGAAATTGACTAGCAGTGGCTTCTCTCAGAGCTGCAATCTGCCCCAATCCTGGAGGCAAGGTGATCTTACAAAGAGGAGACGAAAAACTGGCAGAGGGCAAGAAAGCAACAGGTTGACCCGACTTAAAGACAGTTGAACACTGAAATGCTGCAGGAAGGCTAATTACAGGTTGGGTGGGCCCAGTGCTGTGAGGAACTTTCTTATTTGGGGTCACACCACTGTGAACAAAATTCACCAAGTCCTCTGCTCCAACCTTTTTACCACAGGGCCATTGATGAGTGTGGCAGACACCAGCACCATCAGCCTTGGTTTTGGGAACTTCAGCCCTGTCAGGCAAAGGCATGCTCAACGAATCAGTGTTAAACACAGAAGCATTGTTGCAAGACTGGGAAGAATCGACCTCAGAACAATGGTTTGAATTGCTGGTTTTGCTGGCCTTGCTGGCCTCTGAGCACACACCAGGCATTTTGCAGTCTGCGGACGTCCTCAGAGTGTTCTGCTTACTGTGAGGCACATCTCCTCTGAGATCAGGAGGCAGTGTCTGCTGTGGGTTTCCCACCATGCTCTCTAACACTTCTGTAGGGACACTGCTCCCTCTGCTCACTGTGCCTCCATCCCCCACATTCATTGGTGAGGGATCCACCTGTGCAAATAAATAACAAATTGGGGTATTAAACCAACACGTGAATAATATGTGACAAATAAAGTATAAAATCTAATTATTACCTGCATAGGTGTTTTTTCAGCACAGCATTCCTCAGTGTGTGTTGACAAATGTGTGTTGTCTTTAGTATAGGTCACGGAGTTCTGGCACAGAGCTGCAGACAAGACAAAAAAAGTCTAATTTGAGAAACTGGCTTGATCAACTTAAATCAACATTTAAAACATAAAACCTTTCACGCCGTTTCTTTAAAATTTGCAAACAAACAATCCAGCGAATTTAAAAATCCTTACAATCACAGTACATAAAAACCTTACTAGTTTTCAAATCTTAATAACAGCCAGTGAAGCAATAATGTCCTCGATCTACTTTTCCATTTTTTCTTCAAAGGTGTATTAATAATAATTATATAAGAAAAATGCATGTTTATTTGGATTAGATAATACTGGATAAAATGTTTTAGACATTTGTCAAGCTGAAAAAAGTTCTCTCAGTACATTAATTTTAGTAAGTAGTTTTGACTCATGCCTGACCATATAATTTAATTCTCTCTGTGTTATCAGATAGGGATAAACAGGTATAAAAAAAATGCAACATCTGGTTAACGCATTGTGGCATCTTCACCTGCCTCGTCTTGGCTCTGGTGCTTTGGTACTGAAAACTGTCATCATGTAGCACTGGTCTAGTAACTAAAGCAGATTTGACTATTCAATATTTTTGTAGAGAAGCCAAGGGTTGGTCTTGGACTTAAAATTGACATATGTAGTAGGGCTCATCTGATTCCTCAATAACTGAGGCATGGGGTGTCTTTTAGCCTTAAAATAAAATCTCTAATCAACCTGAAGACAGTAAAACTGTTGTTAAGCATACTCGTTATGCTCTTGACTATGCATAAAATCTAAATCTGATTAAACAGCTTCCTGGGGAACTTACAAGTAAACTTAAATATAAAGGGAAATCGCAACAATAGGTTATCTATCTATACTGCTGACAAAATATTGTCAAAAATGGAATTATCCCCAATTAAATCTACCCTAGTAGAAGTAGTTGTATTCAGTGTGATACCATGAAATTAACTGTGGTAAGAAACACATTCAAAAAAATGTATCAAGCTGAAAAATGAAAGCTTGATTACCTAATAGGTTACAATTACTTTAACCACAGAGCTACTACAAATTAACTAAAGCGAATACATATGTTCTTACAGCTGTGTGCATAACACGAGACCAAAAAAAGACTTTATTTATTAAATGCATCCACAGTGCTTCCTCAGTTTGTTTGTTGGCTTTTAGAATTGCACTACCAAGCTATAATAAATTAAGCATCCCAAGCAAGGTAGTGCTTAAATGTTAATAAAAACAACTACAGCAAAGTAGCTAAGCAAATTGTAACTCTGAAGCAATCATTTCAGAGCACAATAAGCTAAACAAAGCTAAGATTTCGGAATACATAACACATAACATTTGATCACAGCACATTTTAAATTTAAATGTTTCATTAAGGAATCGATCCGTCTTATACATGATACAAAATCGTGCTTACTTTTTTTTTAAATGATAAAACTAAGACAGCAGTAGTTTCACAAAAAAAAATGGTTTTGCTTGTTTTCTAGTTTGTACATCTAAAAACGTTTAATAGTTAACAAGTCTAAGAAGCGAGAAAGCTAGTTGAAAACTTCCTGTAAGAGAGGTTCCTTACAAAAGATGTCACAATTTCCTTTAAGCTGAGAGTTAAGATGGAATACAAAGATCTCTCTCATGAACAGTTTTACAGCTGTAAAGTAAGATCAATTAGAATAATAATATTAATGTTTGCTATTATTATTGTTGTTCTCGTTGTTATTACCATGGCCAAATCAATATCACTATTGGACATTTTCTGGTCAGTTTTCAAATATACCACTTTAACTCCATTTGTACATTTGCAATTGTATTGGTCCACCAAATATATAAGAAAACACACTCTGGAATATTTTTAATCTCATCTCACTTTCTGTGGCAAACATCGAATACTTCAAACATGTTATAATACAGATAAAACACACAAAGGGCATGTCTCATTCAAATGTATATCCATGCAACAGGAAGGAATCTATTGCAATGCTGAAATGACAAACATAAAACTGTGTTGCTCTGGCATCCCCCTTATTATATTTGTATGACAAAATGACCCTATTGCTGACCTTTTTCAGAGAGTACGAGCAACACTAATTTACCATTGAGCACAAAAGTTTAAGTCAAGCAACAGGTATATTGAGCACCATGAAGGAGGCATCCAACTGTGTTTGGTGCATCACCTCCATAATTTAATCCGTTTCGAAACATTATGCATTTTAATACACTAAACTGTGTTATTTTCATAATATCAGTTCAAGTTTCAGTATCCATTTGTGAAATAAACAGAGTTTTAAAGTATAGCACAGAACATTTGATCTAGAGCATAAAATCTGTATCTAGTTGCGTCTTGTCTTTATGAACAACAAGGTCTGCTTGACTAAGGCAGGTGATTCAGAATATTCTTAAGAACTAGAATATATGTGAGGATCTTAAAAGCATGTAAAAAATACTAAATACTGCAAACTAGGAAAAACACTGAAATTAATACAATATTTTCTACGTCACAAGTCATATGTTGCTCTTGCCAAAGGGGTAAATAACTGAGGGCTCATGTTGGTCTTAACAACCTTACCTAGCTGAAGCTTTGCTTCTAACCAAATTCCCCACAACCTTTTAAGACAACCAGTATAAGAGTTAATACTGAAACAAACAACTTTTTAATGGGAGTTATAACATCTGTCAAATAATCATTTCTTTCTACTGCAATGCAATAGGAAGCATTTTATTCAGGCTACTGGAGAATAAAGGATCTCATATTGATAGCCTACTAGTGACATGTCTTGTATATCAATACCAATCCAGGGCTGGATCCTTGAGTAGCTTGCTGAAAAATCTGAAAGATGTAAACAGTAAAATGGATAAACCATATTCAAGAAACACTACATTTCATCTCAAGGTCTCGTGCGTCTGGAAAAAGCAGGTGAGAACAAACACCACGAGGGATAATATGGTTACGGAAATGTTTAAAAATGCCTCAAAACCCGACCCGCAGCTTATCGGTTCTACATCGGCTATCGGCACGACACGTTGCTTTTCTCGGAGGTCAGACGTGTCTGACAGACAGAAGTGTGTTTACTGGTAAAGTTTATCGCCCTGCGCCGGCCCACGCCAGCCCTCATCGGACCTGCTTACAGCGCTCTGCTGACCGAAGCTCGTCACCTTCACTGGATCTCTATGAGATTGCTAAATTAAGGCACGCTAGCCAAATTAGTCAACACATCGTGAAGACAAGCACGATCTTGCTCTCATTTAAATACGAGCTACAGCACCAAAATCCAAAAAGGCAGTGACCAGGGTAGAGGAACACGAGCTCGGCTTCAGAGCCCACACTCTACCGTCCAGTGCTGCGCAGCCAGGAGCTCGCGTGCACAAAGGAGACGCTACATTACTGAATGCGGATAGGGAAGCAAATACCGTATGAACATCACTGGCTTTCCCAAGATAACAGGTTATAACTGATTATTTCGCGAGATAAAAAAAAAAAGGTTCCCCCGCTTAAACTCTGTCCAGCCCAGTCGATCGACCGAGCTTCAAGATGAACAATTAGTCGATCACACAATACACAAGGACGCCGACGATTCTCAGGTGGTTATAGTCTGTTTTCAAAATTAGGTTAGCAAATAAAAAACTATTCCCGATTCGTTTCAGACTGGGAGGGTGAGACACACAGCACGGCGTAATGTCTTCTGATCGGGGATTATCCGAAAAAGAAAAGGAACAGAGCCTCGTTGATGCACATTCGTGTGGCCACGACGGAGGCAAAAACTAACGACACGTCCCTTCCGATGGGCAGCAGCGCCGTCCAACATCAACTCCAATTAATTCGGTTTCTAAACTGCACAAGCCTGGTCGTGTTGATCATACTGACCACGAGAGTGTAATCCAACTACGACGCCTTTTACTCACAGGCGAAATAAAGCCAGACAACACTGCGAGTGATATCGGCCACATGAGGAAACATCGTACTTGGGGCTATCTCCGCAAATTCACACCAAGGGGTGCTCAAAATGAAACATGTGCAGGAACGGCAAAGCTCATTCTAGAGAACGCTAACTACCGAGTGTTACTTGTGTTCCGAGTGCCATGTTCACACTTAGCAAGGTGTTGTACGCTCAGGCGGTAATGTTCAGATCCCTGCGCTGTAAAGTCTCCTCCGAACAACTATATCACACTGCTTGCAAACGTTACGGACAAGCCGTGCTCCGGTGCACGAGAATCCCACCAGTCCCATATCGGAGCATTCGGGTAATCACGATGGTAGAACATGACACAGCCCAGAACCGATCCCTCCGTCCACTGAATAATTCCAAAAAAATAATTAGCGATCTAGATAACGATGTCTGGTGCTACAAACAAATACCAACCCGTTAGAGTGACATTAAGGAGATATATGTACATCAAGAGGAAATGCTTTTCATCTCGTTGCTCGCAGTTCACTAATCTCGACGATTTTCGGTTCCGAAAGTCCGAGATGGTGGTGGGGGGTGGGTTCGTCAAGACAAGCCGTGCAGTAGCTCACAGGCACTGGTCTAGTGGGAGAGAGAACGAGAGCGAGCGAGAGGCGAGCGAGAGAGAGAGAGAGAGAGGGGGCGACAGAGAACCGCCACCATGGGAGATGTAGTGTTTCAAAACCCCGCCCTGACACTGTCGGCCCCAAGAAGGGAGGAGCGGGGACTGCAGGTACCGGCATGCAATGCTCCAGTCCAGCCGCTCAAGGGGAAAGAGGATCGCAACGGTGCGCTAAACTAAAAAAGCCTTCCCCAAGTCAGAAAGTGAAAACACGCCGCCTAATTACAAATATGTTACACTTCTCACAAAACAGGCGGCGGATAGAAGCAAAAACGGTGCCCGAGCACATACCCATTAAATATTGGACGCGGTTTGTTAAGTCTGTGAAAGAAGCAGGATACAAAAAACAACAACAGAAAAACACCACACAGTTGGAGAAGGTACTGGCTGATTTTATACCGATGTGTTGTAATGACCTAAAGCTAAATATTTCAACTCCTCTATCTACTAACACTGCCAACAACTACTGACATTCAAGCACATTACATAGGCCACACCATATTATTTTCAACAGTGGATAACCAGTTTTCTTTAAAATATAAACATAAACATGAACAGGCTTTTCCACTTTTTTTCAGAAGTCAAGACAAATCGTTTCATTAAATAATTTAAGAGAATAAAAACTGCAAAAGGATTCCTCCTCTACTTGTTCATATTCTTATCCATACATATAACAGCTTTGATAAAAAAAAAATGGGGAGGGGGTTAATAGTATTAAGCCAAACACATAAATGCAACACAAATTACACAGAAAACTTAACATTTCAGTTATGAGTGAATAGTGTGCAGTACTGAAATGGCCAGAATAAGCATGTGTACAATTCAGTATGTTTACATATTTTAGGTCTGGGGTTCCTATATATAACCCCTTTGTATCTGTTAAAATAAAACAAATTTAAGTCTGTGAGTTTAGGAAACTATGTTATTTAGTCAAAGATTGTCAGAATAAAAGGCTAAGGCTGGAGAAGTGCACACATATTCAATTAATAATATTGGAAATCAGGTTGATGCCAACAGCTATAGAAATTACTTGCATTCTGCATATGTTGTGGCAAAATGTGTTTCTGTATTAGATCAATTATAGAAACTTCTCAGTTTTTAAGGTGTCTTTAACATTGCATTAAATCTAACCCTTAAACTGAACCTTTGCGTAGGGTTCAAATAGGCAAGTATAATGTCTGTGGTCCATACAATGAACTATGTGAAGTCTAAGTTATTAAGGGGATAGATCTCAGCTTACATATTACCATGCACAGAATCAGTTCAACGACACTATAGTTAACTGCACAGTAAGAAACATATCAGCAATACCCTGTCACAGGTGCAACATTCACTGCATCCGTCCCAGGTCATACTGTCTTTATATTGTATGTGTAATTCCAGTGGCATTAGATTAAGATGTTAGCAACATCAGAATTTTAACTAAAATTCATAAATAATTAACATTTTTCTACAATTAATACTTCAAAGTTGATTTTTATGATAGATAGTTGGATCTTTCTAGTTTGAAATTTAAACTTGAAGTAACTTGTATGGTCATTCCAAACACAGACATAAATTCCCAGATGATAGAGCCAATAACACACTATAAACTCCCTCTATTATGTAACAATTAACCTGTATTTTACACACATTTGTATATTCATATGCATGAGTCAAAACTAAAATGACTGCATAGATATACAGCATGACTTTTGCTATGACACAAACTTTATGGCGTGTTTTAGCCAAATGTTGGTAGCGACATGGATGAGATATAAAATATACTTAGGGAAGTGGCTATAACTGACAGGAGAGAAAATCACCTTAAATGGATCATATTTATTGCTCCAATTTCGTTTATTAAATCTCTTACTGATTGATGTTGCATAACTGACGAATTCAGATTTTTTTTTTTACACTGATGCAATAGAAAGTCCCTTTTGCAGTTCCTGATTCCCTGAATGATAATTAATGAGAACAGTTAATTATGGGGTTGTATTAATAAAACCATCACTTTTTATTTAAGGGTGCATTAAATGCTGTTCTTGGCTACAGCTACCCCAACTCTCTGAGTTACATCCTGTCTTTCTCTTCCTTGTAATGCATTCGTTTTTTTCCCCTTTCAACTTCACAAATTGCTTCATTTGAGCTCTGGCCACACACAGTAGTGTGACTTTACAACCACAACTTTAACAGTGTTCTGAAGACACCACTTTGTACAGCTTTAATGTTTGTGGAGAGGGCACAACACAGGCCAGACACAACAAACACAAGATCACATTTTGCTAAAACACTTTAAGCGTACAAGTAGTCTACATCATAAGTGAGACTAAAAGATTTGTTTCCAATCTAAATATGCTTGGAATATATCTATATGTCCATTTAACTGAAATGTTGGTCTCGTACATCAAGGACTCAGCCAGTAAGCTCATCACAATTAAAGTGTTTGAACAAAAATAACACACGTGGTACCTCAATTCAACTGACCTGAAAATGTGTGTGTGTGTTTAGCTGAGGTCCTTCTTATATGAGAACATATGAGAAATCTTACCCCAAACTCCAAACACTGTCCGTACATATTCATGAGGAATTCTCTAAGCAGCATATCTAGTTGTTTTTCTAATGGTATATGTAGTGAAATGCACTGGAGATGTGACGCGGTTTGGATTGAACAAGATTTGGGTCTTCCAGCAGGACAGCGGGTCTTTGTCGTGGTCATTCACTATCTTACCATATAGCCTAGTACACTGCAAGTTATTGATTGAACAGAAACGTCTTCGAACTGTGTGATAAACAAACGCCACGCTGTGTGACTTTTCACGCAAAGTTGGCCACAAAGCAACATCGTTACGGGCCTGGCTGCAACAACAACAAAACAACAAAACCCGCGAGGATCGGCCGGTACGCATCTCACTGAGCGGCACGAACAGGACAGAGTGAAAAGACTTGAGACAGAATGCACTCTGCACGCGGATAAACGGGAAACGGGACAGGACAGTACGACGTAAGCAGGGTGACATGACTTGAGGACTAGGAGCTGTATAGACGGATCTTCCGACGGTGACAGGTTGAGAGGATGCAGAACGTCATCTTACTCACGAAAGCACGCTAAAGTCGCCTCAATTAAACACACACCTCACGGGTGGTCGCTCTCATTTCTTACGTAGGCCTTAACACTCGACACGGCGTGTCCCAATCCACTGAAGGCTGCAGATGAGTGACCATTAGCTATCATTAGCCTCCCTCAAATATCGGTCCTGACGGTAGACCGTATAGCCTACTTTGCAAGACTATGTCCAGCATGCGTTAACCCCAGTTAAAAGATTGTGTATCATGGTTTCGAGTTAAGCCGGACTTCGTGCACTCGCGCAGCCTGCAAAGTTTCCGGAGTTGCCCGTAACAGTGCATGGCGTTCCGTAGTGCCCCCTTTAATGCCCCTCAGCTCGCCAGTAGCGCCTTTGTTAATCGCATGGTGCAGCGCCGCCTTACCTCACTTACCTAAATAACCCGATCGTCTGTCCAATGGCTTTCAGCAGGAAGTGTTGACCGAGGTCCCGTGGAAGAGGATCGATGTGTGGAGCGCTCGTTTCCCTTTACCAGAGCGATTTGGCCAAGGATTCAAAGGCAGCGTGAATTTTGGGCTTCACGCCGCGATCCTCCCTCATCGCCCGTTCTCGACCGCAGCAGCTGGAGAGGAAAATCGCGCTTCCTGGGTCCTAAAGCCTGACGCGTTTTATCCAGGTGAGCAGCGCTGTGCGCGGTCCTTCTGGATTTGACTAAACTCCCACATTACGAGCAAGGCGTCATCATGGGTGTTCATCACAAAGCGAAGAAATTCAAAGAGTACAATCATTACTCACTATTCAGTAGTATTCAGCATTCCAGTGTTTAAACCAGTTTAAGCTCTGTCCATCAGTAGCTTATTTACCGTACTTTATTGATTTGATCACGTTTAAATAATAATGCTCACACCTCCCTGTATTTAAACTGAAACAACTAAACGTATCGTTTTATTTCCAATACTGTCACTTCAGTCTGATACATTACATTTCAAATATGCATGTGTACACATTTACACCAAATCAACTCTGGATGAGTAAGCTCTGTGTACTTTAATTCGTTTTTTAAATCATTTTGCAAGACGTTACCTTGGTTATTTACTCTTTTCTTGCGCTTTTATTGCATCTATGTAGAGTTAGGCATTTATCAGGTTGAAAGTATTCATGTTATTTACTCAACAACCCTCTGCTATAAGCAAAAACTGGTGAAAATAAGTTATCAGTTCAATATTAGGAAAGGTGTTAGAATTATTATTTGTGGAAATGATTTCTATACATCAGCTTTTGTTGGTTCAGCAGTTTGTGCTGGGTTTGCATAGGGAGGGTCCAGTGGTGCTTATGGAACCCTGAAACCCTGAAAAGAATTGGTTCATTCTGGGATGGGCTTCATGCCCCATTTGGACATCTTTCTGCAAGTGGTATCACAGCCATGTATCTTAAGCTTTCACAGTAAAGGTTTATAAATTACAGCATTACACAGACTTACAATGTACAATCTTATATATTGTATTGAAGGGCCTTGCTCAAGGCCTTGCTGTCAAACTGTGGCAGCTTAGCACTGGCAGTGCTGGGACTGGATCTTTGGATCAATAATCCATCTTATCGGTGGTGCCACCACAGTCCATTTATAGGTTCTTACTGTATATCCTATTTCTATGATAAAACATTTGGAATAATTCAAAAACATCTTTTTTTCATACACCTAGCAATAAGACTGCTCACAAAAATTAGGTGACACTTCAAAATGAAATATCCCATTATTAAATATCCCCTACTTTTTATGAGCAGTGTAGTTTTAAGTATAGACTATATAGCTAAATGTTTATAAAAAAAAATAACATCCAGTAAAATAGGTGTTAGTAAAGAGTTTTTCTCACTTTTGCTGCTCAAACAGCCTTTTCCCTTTTGAGAAGGATGTCCACTACATGATTGTGAGATTATGCCCTGATGTTGGACAATAAGATCACACTCACTGATAGAATTCCAATTTATCTCAGTGGTTAAGGTACGAGCTCTGTGTAATCCAGCCAGGCTATTTGTCAAATATGGCAAACCATTTCTTTACAAAAATAGTTTTGAAAGAACAGGGCGGAAAGTTGACAAAATGGATTTCAATATTGATAGACCATTCCAGTCAATTTGTAAATGGGTTTTTTTCAGTCTTTTAAAAGTAACTGCTTTCCATATTGCAGGTGGTGGGCAGCACAGAGACTACTGGTCCGAAACCTGGTTTGAACCCTTCCAGTGCAGAGCCTCCCTATTTCTACATTTTCCTGTTATGTTAATTGTTTTCTGTAATGCACCCTAGTTTGATTGAGTGTGTGTGTCCTATGATGGATTGGTGTCTTGGAATTGTTTCTGCCCGGAGCCATGCACTACCTGTTACCTTAGACTTCAAAACGATTAAGCAAATAGGAATATATATATATATATATATATATATATATATATATATATATATATTTGTAGTGGTTTTGTAGTGGTCATCAAGAGTAAACACGCAAATTGGAAAAACAAATAACAAATAAAAATATTACGCCAAACTATTTTTGCTTAACAGCTGAACATTCTGACTGTGAAGCATACCTCAAACTAATTTTTCAGTTTTTAGATCCATTATCATCCTGACAAATGACTTCATCCCATATTTACTGCGATATTTTCTATTCAGTGAAAAGAGAAAAATGTCCAAACTATCTCTATATGCAGGCTTTGACTGTTGACTTTGACGTAACACCATATCAGAAATGGAAATTTCATTGTTTTTATTAGGCAGTCATCATTACATATTTTATTAGAAGTTCTTGGACAAAGCAGTTTCATCCAATCATACACACCATTGCTTCTTTTAAGCCCACTGTAAGTTTGGTTTCTTCTGATTAGTCATCTGTGCTGTTTTTTGGTAGCAAAAATGTGAATATCATTACATTCAGCTGATTTCTGACATTTCTGTCACAAATATTGACTCCTGTTTCAGCCCACTGGTCTGAAAGCATTCAATTTTTACTGCACACTAATTTGTATAGACTTGTACCGGAATCTGTGTTAGAAGTGGAAATTGCAAGGTGAATTACAAGCAAAAATGTATTCCTCTTTTTGATCTTGCTAAATATATGATATTAATAAAATACAAATAAATAGAGTAAGGTAACTTTGTTCTAAGGAACTGAGATTCTACACCCTTCTGGATCAGGTCACAGTTCTTAGTAAATGGGCAAGAAACAACTTTTATAGACATGGTGATTACATCCAATGTAATATTTCTACAAAACACAATCTGAGATAAGGAATTGACGTACAGATAGTAGATCAGATTTGTCAGGGAGTTGAAAAGTATGTAAACCACTGACCAACTTCTTCAATACAGTGGAATGATTATGAAGCAAGTTATTATCAAAAAATAATTCAGAAATTAATTGGAGCATGTTTATGTTCTAGTTCATGGCTACCATTGACTGATTGAAAATATTGACACTGATACTGTGTTATGGAAAACATAAGAGTGTGTGTTTTTAGATTTGTGGTAATCGTTTTGACAAAATAGCTCAGAGATTTCAGAAAAAAAAAAAATTCCGGACTTGGTTTAGACATAGATAGAAAACCCCATTATGAGTACATATGAGTTGGAGTACACAGTGTAAAAACAAGAGTGGGTCAAGATATTGCACATGCCAGATTTTCTAAAAAATGTTAGATTTAGCATAAACACTGATCAGCCATAATATTAGAAAAAACTGACAGGTGAAGTGTTTAACACAGACAGTGTGAATCTGCTGGAGAATTGAGGTTTTCGCCTTTACATGCATGAACTGACACCACAGGCATTTGCTTTAAGATTTACAGAGGAAGCGTGATTTTCATTAAACTGACAATGAGATGGTTACCAAACCAGGGATATTAATCATTGATCTGGCTGGAATCCAATATTTTAGCAAAACAAATAATAAAATATATGTGTGCAGTATTGTGCTATTTATTCATTAAACTTAAACTTCTTTAAGCTTTATTGAAATGTTACAGCGGGTGCTTTTATTGGGCAAGGCATTGTTTGTACATGTACAGCTTCTCTTATGATGATTGTTTCCTCTCTGTGTAAATCACCCTTGGCATTCTGAAATGTGCTATACAAGGTAAAGGAATTATTATTATTTTTATTTTGGTTGATCTCTCAAGACGCTGAACCAGCTGTCAATCAGAAAACCTGTCCATTGTGTCTGTTCGTACGTTTATGTGCCTTTACTATTGTAAGTAGTACTGCTTTGTTTGTCTTCCACTTCTTGTATATTCTCTGTCACCTGTAACTATTTAAACTGGTTCACATTCACAGACTGAGTCTCTGTTTGATCTTCATGTTATAAGTAATGCTGTATATCAGTGCATATTTAGCTTACTTCAAACAAAGGTTTCAGGTCCATCTTGCCGTCCTATTAATGTTACACAGGGGCTACATGTACAGTGGGGGAAATAAGTATTTGATACACTGCCGATTTTGCAAGTTCACTAACCTACAAAGTATTAAAAAAATTTATTGTAGGTACACTTCAACTGTGAGAGACATAATCTCAAAATAAACTCCAATGAACTCCACTTATCATGTTTGGAGAAAGAAGAAGGATGAAACCACCATCCCAACCGTGAAGCATGTGGGTGAAAACATCATTCTTTAGGGGTACTTTTCTGCAAAGGGGGAAGGACGACTGCACAGAGGATGGATTGGGGTCATGTATCACAAGATTTTTGACAACAGCCTCCTTCTGTCAGTAAGAGCATTGAAGATGGGTTGTGGCTGGGTCTTCCAGTATGACAATGACCAATGACCCAAAACACACAGCCAGGGTAACTAAGGAGTGGCTCCATAAGAAGCATTTCAAGGTTTTAATTCATCTATTAATAAACATTCATTCATGCATTTCAGTCCTGCAAGACATAAAAAAAAATTGGGATGTGGTAAAAAGAAGTGTGTGTGTGTGTGTGTGTGGCTTGTAATAAGATAATAAGATAAAAATTGTAATAAGATAATAAGATAAAGATCTGATTTCAACAACAGGTGATTGTAATTGGGATTTGCTACAAAAACAGTATGCACATAAGACTGAGTCTTTGGGGAGCAAAGATGGGCAGATAAGCTCTAGTTTTTAAACATATGTGTAAAATTTACTGAAATATTTAAAAATGTTCCTCAAAGAAAGACTGGAAGGGATTTGCATATGTCCATCCTAACAGTGTTCTAATTTGGTTTGTTTTGCATTATCTTGCTGAAATATGCATAGGCATCCCTGGAAAAGATGTTTCCTTGAAGGATGTTTATGCTGCTCTAAGATCTCAGTGTACTTTTCTTACTGAATGCTGCCATCAAAAAAGGGTAAATGATCCCAGACCATGACAGACCTTATGAAAGTCTTATCAACTTGTTGCTGATAAGTCTGCATGGTCCTTTTTGTCCAGACGGTTTGAGCACACAGTTTCTATTTCTTCCTCAAAATATCTGGAAGAATAATTCATTTGACCACAATACACTATACACAATACAATTTCCTCTATGTGATAGTCCATAAAAGATGCCTCCAAACCCAGCTTTGCTTTATATAGACCTTATCCTTAGTCCCTTAAAAACACAATTCTTTCTTCTTCTTGCCATTTTAACTTTTTGTTCTCAAAAGTTTTATTGGTTTCAAATTGAAGGAGCTGAGGTCACTGATTATATTATAACAACAAAACAATAAGTATACTTATCCAATAGAGTGTGTTTAGGTCTATAGGACGCCGTATCGGTCAGAACTGCTGGTTATCATTCAATTCATTTTGACATATATAAAAACTGATAAAAGATTATCAGTTGTTATGTACTATGTTTTACTTAGCTACGTTTTACCCCGTGTGTTTTTTTTTTTGCACGACTAATGTTTGATTCACTGGAGTTGATATGTTAGGCGAAACTTTAACGAGGCTATCTGGCCATTTACATGTCTCTATTTACTGACTAAATATATTTGGAGTCTATTATATAATTGTATAATGTAATTATTATTTAATAAATGCTATATAAAAGGCTTCTACTGCGGCCCTGCGGTGCATTCGTGTCCCGTCCAAACTGTGCTGTGTTCTCCGCGGATAGGAGCCGGAGCTCCCGCCACCTTAAACACGAAAAGCGCGAATAAATGTTCCGTCCAGCTTCCTTCCGCGTTTCCTGGAGACAGTCGCAGCAACGTTAAAAATCTTACTAATCCGCGTGCTATTGCTCTCTAAATCCATGGGCGTTATAAGGAGGGCAGCGCTCAAGCGGTTCCATAGTGTAGTGGTTATCACGTCTGCTTTACACGCAGAAGGTCCTGGGTTCGAGCCCCAGTGGAACCACATGTTTTTCCCCAATTGCTCTACGAGCTTGTTAAATAAACCCACGTGGTAAGGATAAAACCTTATCTCAAACCTATGATTTAGTGATTTACTGGTCAAAAGAAGCACCTTGCAACCCCGGTAAACAGTCTTAACACAAATACTAGGACGGGGTCAGAGGGAGTTACACGATCGCACACATTGTGGATTCTTTTTTAAATAAATGTATCGCGCGACCTCAGACAGTAGTTCTTCTAAATACAGTAGTCCTTATAAATAAGAAACAAAATAAAACAACAGTCCCCCACAACAGCGATTACAGCGCACACGCACACACACACACACACACACACACACACACACACACACACACACACACACACACACACACACACACA
>JAVSBV010000138.1:747475-777127 GCA_033117975.1 Parotocinclus spilosoma | reverse complement strand
GAGTTTTGCTCTCCAAACCCCCCGCCCCCCCCCACCTTCTCGCCCCCCAACCGGCCAATATTACAACTGTGCAATATAGCTCCTGAATGACGCCATGCCCCCTAGGGGCCGCCTTTAACCCTTGGCGATGGACGCTGAGGTGGAATACCTCCACCTGAGTTTAATCCGCCTCTGCAAGTCGCCTATGTCAGCCAGATTTTTTTTTTTTGTACCCAAAGCAGACTTATTCCTCCGACCCTGCATGGACTATTGAGGTCTCAACCAGATCAACAACAGATATGCCTGTCCTCTTCTCCTGGTGTTTTCAGCCTTAGAACAGCTTGGGTCGGCTCGCTGGTTGACCAATTTCAACCTCAGAAACGCGTACAACCTGGTCCGGGTTAAGGAAGGGGACGAATGAAAAACAGTCTTCAACACCAGCACATGACATTATGAATAACTCATGAGGCCTCTCGACCTGGCTTAATGCCCCTACCGTTTTCCAGGCTTTTATGAACAACATGCTCAGGGACATGCTGGGTCGCTTCGTAATGGTCTACCTGGATGACATCTTGATCTATTCCCCCAACCTTCACACATCGCTCAGGTATGACAAGTGCTTCAGAGACTCTTCAACAACCAGCTCAAGGTGAAGGCAAAGAAATGTTCCTTCCATACACAGTCGGTAACATACCTTGGATACGTTATCTCCCGACTAGGAATAGCCATGGACGACTCCAAGGTCTCCGCCGTCCTCTCTTGGCCCCATCCCCGATCCCTGAAGGACCTCCAACGCTTCCTGGGGTTTGCAAATTTTTATTGGCGCTTTATTCAAACTTCAGCCGGACCGTGGACCCCCTCGCGGCCCTTCTTCGAGGCAATCCACGCACCCTCCATTGGTCCTCGGAAGCAGAGAAGGCCTTTTTGGACCTAAAGGAATCCTTTATTCGAGCCTGGTACTGGGTTTCCCATACCCCAGTCGCCACTTTATTGTTGAGGTCGATGCGTCCGCCGTTGGCAAGGGCCAGTTCTCTCCCAATGGTTTGGCGAACTTCCCAAGCTGCACCCGGTGGCTTTCTTCTCTCACAAGCTTACTCCAGCAGAACGGAACTACGATGCGGGGAACCTGCGCACAGTGCAAGACTTTTTACGCCCTCCCATAAGGGCAATCCACCTCCCCAAGCTTCCGGCGGAATGGCGAAACTGCTCTTCCAGTGGGTCTTCACATTGTTTGGGATCCTGAAGTCGATCCACTCTGACTGAGGACTCCAGTTCACTTCTGTGGTCTGAAAAGCTTTTCTGGAGAAGTTGGGAGCATTTGTCAACCTCACCTCAGACTAAAATCCTTAATCTAATGGCCATTGGGAGAGGGTAAACCAGGAGCTGGGCAAATTTCTTCGGTTATGCTGTGCTGAAAATCTGACCGACTGGGCTCGCCTACTCCACTGGGCCGAAATTGCCCAGAACTCACTGGCCTCACCCATTTCCAGTGCATCCTTGGCTACCAATCCTCCTCCGCCCCGTTGGGTCCCTACTCCCTTGTCGACGTGTGGTTCAGGAGAAGCGAATCAGTTTGGACCCAGGTCAACCAGTACATCTCTTGGGCCATCCGGAGATACCAGGCATAGGCGAATCGCAGACAAAGCCAGAAGAGGACATTCAGGCCAGGTGACCAGGTCTGGTTATCCACCCGTGACCTTCACCTCCAGGGGAGTAGAAAATTACGGCCCAGATACATAGGCCCTTTCACAATTCTTAAAAGTATTAACCCTGTCACTTAGCGTAATTTATTTGCCTTCTCACATGCGCACTCATCCGGTATTTCATGTCTCCCTTCTCAGGTCCTGGGTCCCTGGTCCACGTGTTGATTCTCCCTGGACCAGCCAATACCTCGTGGACTTGGTGGGTTACAGTCCTGAGGAGCGTTGGACTCCAGGGACATCTTGGACCCTCTCCTTATTATGGACTTTCACGCCACACACCAGGACCGCCCTGCCCCTCACAGCCGCCCCCGGAAGTCTATCCCCACACGTCGGCCCTCACCCAGTAACGGGTCCTTTGGAGGGGGGCACTCCCGCACATACAAGCTCACCTTCGCGGTCTTATTAATGGAAACACCTGGACTCGATTATGTTCACGCATCCTACTTATAATCCTCACTCACACATCTCTGTTGCGAAGTCTCATGGTTTTCCAAATTCTGAGCGTTCCTTATGCGATTACTTTTGAGATACTTTAGGTTGCTGAACTATTTCTTTGTTACGAATCTCGCTCTCGCCTGACCCCTTTTATATCTATTTGATCTGATGGTTATCTACTTAGACCTGTTTGACTCCGATTTCTGCCTGTGGTTTGTAATAAAGCGATCTGCTTACCTTACACGCTGCGTTTGTCTTTGGAAGTGTTACTAATTTAACCAAAGTTAAGGGATTAATATTATAATAAAAGGTGTTTTTATAATACTCTGTATTAATTATTTGAGTAAATATGTAGAGATTGGATCTAATAAACATGTTGCTGACTTAGTCGATCTGATCAGTGAGGACAATTCAGTATCAGTGATTGGGTTAAAAGATTCTAGTCCTATATAGAGGTATTTAAACAGAAATCTACATTAGTGCTGCATCTGGAAGGTTGCTGAATAAATGGGTGATTTGATGAGATGATCTTATCATTAAAGAAAGTAATTACTGTTAAAATCATGCTGAACTTCATAGTCGGTTCCTGTGATCTTTTTAGTTAATCTGGAGACTGTATTAAATAAAAATCTATATCTAGATTTTTCTAGATATATTTTGTTTTTTGAGATATCTAAAAAAATCTAGATTGTTCGTATTTTTCTCTATTATTAAGGATAAATACACAGATTTACCTTTGGTAAGGGTCTGTTTACTCTGCCATGCTATTCCTCCATACCATCCGAAATACCTCCAGTTTACTACGTTGCCATTTGCGTTCTAAACTGCAAGCTCTTTGTTTAAAGTATGTGTGTGGTCATTATACCAAGGTGCTAGCCTTTTTTTTTAAAAATATATTTGATTTTAGCATGAGCAACTATATTCAGGACAGACTCTAAGCCTACACTTACAAAGCCCGATCCAATTAAAGTTAGGTCTGGAAGGTTATTATTAAACGCAGCTGGAGTATCTGAAGTAATGGTGCGCTTAATGCGGTAACGAGAGAGTAGGTGAATATCATTTGATACATGTAGCTCAAAAATTAAGAGCTAGTGATCAGAATTCAGTTTACTTTGTAAGGTACCTTACATTAGATTAGATCTAATATTAACCCTTGATATAGATAAAGTATGAATACAGCAGTGGGTCGGACTCGAAATAAATTAAGTGGATCCTGCTCATTTTCAAAGTAAAAATGAATAATGTTTAGTCAGCATGGACTGAGAACATGAAGTATGTTGAGGGTTGATGCCGTAACAATTTCCTGTCCAGTGATGACAGAACAATTGACAGATGATTTTTGACATTAGGGGAACCTGCAGTAATTACTTTCCACTGCACTCCAGTAGCTCTATAGTGCTCACTGGAGACACTACTCAAATTTCTACAGGACTTAAAACACACATCTTAAAACATTTGTGCTAAAAAAAAAAAAAATCTGTATTTAATGCCTTACTGTTTGATATGAGATTACAACATGAGCATAAATACAATTATATGATTAAGAAACAAATGATGATATAAAAAAATCTAAAAACTTAATTGTTTATATTCTAATGACTTTTGTTTGTTAGTCAGCATGACAAAAATTGCTAGTATGGAAAATGCATATAAAAAACACTTAGATTTACTTTGACTTTTATTTAATTGCAGCCAGTATGAACCTTAGCCTTAGTAATCATGATTTGGTACATATGCAGCAACATGCAAAGGTGCTGCTGCGCTGGCCTGACCTGTTCCCAATAAACACTTTTTAAAATATGCATACAACAAAACACAGTTATGATGACAGTGGCTGGACTACTTGAATTTCTGTCATTATTGTCTTTTATTCCTACTTTTTAACCTTTATGTAATTTCCATTTTTTATTAACGTTTTCTTTTGCAGGAGGATATGAACCTGAATGAAGATCGCAAGGCCCCCCTACGAGGAAAGGATTTAAGTACTAAACGAGAGATGGTGGTCCAGTACATCTCTGCGACAGCCAAATCTGTAAGTTTTGGGTGTGTGTGTGTGTTCACTATTTTCTTTGCTGAAAGAAAGCCACATTAGTATAACACAGACTATTTACTAAAACCTTTTGGGATGGGATACCAGAATAGGGAAAGGGATGTAAGTGAAGGGGAGAAAATACTTTTGCGTATAGCAATAGAATACCCCGTTAGTGACCCCCTTCCACTTCTTTCCTCTTTGGGAACCCTCCTCAACATGTACACATTACATCCTACATCCCAGTGACTTTTATGCCTTCGTCTACATCTCTGAATACCACGTTTTGTTTGGGATCTTGGTAGCAGAGATGCTGACTGCAATAGGTGGTAAGTCTCCAATGCCAGATTTAATAGAGAGTTTGGCACTGTGCTGGTCTCTCTTAGTAGAGTTTATAATGACTTCTTGGCAGTTGGCAGGCTCATCCAGTTAATGGCTGCTATCTGTTTTACTGAAGACAGAGAAGGGCCTGCTCTCGTGCAGCTCCAGGCAGTTCCAGTGTTGCTTACCATTGACCTAAATTTATTTTTAAAAAATGTGGCCCTACTGCTTTAGCAGGCCATGCCTGACTTGACTGATCAGACTGGCTAAATGCAGCACCCCTTCTTTATTATGGTGCCTGTTGAATGTTTTGTACATACCTTCTTACACAGACAAGTTATGTATGTATTTAATTTAAAGTTTTACCCACATTGTATGACTCTTTCAACTAGGGACGTTATGAGAACCAATACTTTGGTACAAATTAAATCCCAAAATTCTAAAAAAGTTACAGTTGTTGTTTCCTGTGGTATTGAGGGCATCACAGACCACATGAGTGAAGCCTAATTAGCCTACAGGTGTAGATGTAAATGGGAGAAGAACACAAATAATGGGGTTTGCTCAAAAGTCACACTACATGTGTACATTTATGAAATGTCCTGAAATCACAGAAGTCCGCAGAGGGCTTTTAAATTTTAAATAACGGATACAGAGTGAAACCCAAGGGATTATGCCCAAAGGAAAGGAAAAAGGTAGGCTATATTAAACACTGAATTTAAGTCCTTGTTAACTTGGCTAACGTTACAACCAAGCATGCGCTGAACGCTTTGTTTCAATACATACATTTGGTAGAGTTTAAAAATCAGAGGTCAGACATTTTCTATAGTTCTTGAATACATTTGCACACACTGCAGTAGGGATTTTGGCCCACTCCCTCATACAGATCTTCTGCAGAGCTTTCAGGTTTCGTAGTTGTCCGCTAGGCAACATTGAGTTTCAGCTCCCTCCAAAGATTTTCTATTGGGTTCAGGTTTGGAAACTGGCTAGGCTAGAATCAGTTCTGGGTTGATTCTTGAGCTTTTTCAGAATCATCCTTACCCCACGAGCTGAGATCTTGCATGGAGCTCCAGACTGAGGAAGATTGATTGACAGTCATCTTGTTTCTTTCATTCTTTAATAATTGCACCAACAGTTGTTGCCTTCTCACCAAGCTGCTTGCATATTGTCCAGTAGCCCATCCCACCCTTGTCTAATTGTTGCACACCTACCTCGCTAGGTAGGCTCTCCTGAGCCATCGATGCCTGATAAACATACAGTGGCTTGTGAAAGTATTCATCCCCCTTGAACTTTTCAATCTTTTGCCACATTTCAGGCTTAAAACATAAATATATCAAATTCAAATTTTTTGTGAAGAATCAACAAACCTATGTCTCTATCAGTTTTGCACATCAAGGGACTAAAATGTTTGCCCATTCTTCCTTGCCAAACAGCTCGAGCTCAGTGAGGTTGGATGAAGAGCGTTTTTGAACAGCAGTTTTCAGCTCTTTCCACAGATTCTCGATTGGATTCAGGTCTGGACTTTGACTTTGCCATTCTAACACCTGGATACGTTTATTTGTGAACCATTCCATTGTGGATTTTGTTTTATGTTTTGAATCATTGTCTTGTTGTAAGATAAATCTCCGTCCCAGTCTCAGGTCTTTTGCAGACTCCAACAGGGTTTCTTTCAGAATGGTCCTGTATTTGGCTCCATCCATCTTCCCATCAATTTTTACCATCTTCCCTGTCCCTGCTGAAGAAAAGCAGGCCCAAACCATGATGCTGCCACCACCATGTTTGACAGTGGGGATGGTGTGTTCAGGATGATGAGCTCTGTTGCTTTTATTCCAAACATAACGTTTTTCATAGTGGCCAAAAAGTTTAATTTTAGTTTCATTTGACCACAACACCTTCTTTCACATGTTTGGTGTGTCTCCCAGGTGGCTTGTGGCAAACTTTAAACCAGACTTTTTATGGATATCTTTGAGAAATGGTTTTCTCCTTGCCACTCTTCTGTCAAGGCCAGATTTGTGCAGTGTACAACTGATTGTTGTCCTATGGACAGAGTCTCCCAACTCAGCTGTAGATCTCTGCAGTTCATCTAGAGTGATCATGGGCTTCTTGGCTGCATCCCTGATCAGTCTTCTCCTTGTTCAAGCTAAAAGTTTAGAGAGACAGCTGGATCTTTGTAGATTTGCAGTGGTCTGATACTCCTTCCATTTCAATATGATTGTGTGCAAAGTGCTCCTTGAGATGTTTAAAGCTTGAGAAATATTTTTGTATCCAAATCCAACTTGAAACTTCTCTACAACAGTATCTCGGACCTTCCTGGTGTGTTCCTTGGTCTTCATTATGCTCTCTGCACTTTGAACAGAACTCTGAGACTATTACAGAGCAGGTGCATTTATCTATTTATCATCATCAGTCATTTAGGTCAACATTGGATCATTCAGAGATCCTCACTGAACTTCTGGAGTGAATTTGCTGCACTAAAGGTAAAGGGGATGAATAATAATGCACGCCCAATTTTTCAGTTTTTTATTTGTTGAAAAAGTTTAAAATATCCAATAAATTTCATTCCACTTCACGTTTGTGTCCCACTTGTTGTTGATTGTTCTCAAAAAATTTGAATTTGATATCTTTTTGAAGCCTGAAATGTCGCAAAAGATTGAAAAGTTCAAGGGTGATGAATACTTTCGCAAGGCACTGTATGCTGACGCATGCATGCGTGTGTGTGTGTGTGTATATATATACATTCATCAAAGTAATTGTACTTAAATTTACTTAGGTTTGGGCACTGGAACTCCTATTATCGAGTCACCTTACGGAGACAACTGCCCAACGGAGGAGGCTCCAGAGGCTATTAGCCGAGCTGTGGCTAGCCTGCCACCCGAGCAAATGTTTGAGCTCATGAAACAGATGAAAGTGAGTACAGAAAACAACATTCTAAAATCAAGAAGCTAGCAGACATGTTGTCATTTGTATATGAGCCAGGTGTAGCTGTTTACCTTTCTCCTCCTTTATTTCTACTATTTTGCTGAGTTTTGTAGTCATGCCTGATAATTTTGTCTCTGGTTTTCTCCAGCTGTGTGTTCAGAATAGTCCTCAGGAGGCTAGGAACATGCTGCTGCAGAATCCACAGCTAGCCTACGCTCTGCTACAGGCACAGGTCGTCATGAGGATTGTGGATCCTGAGATAGCGCTGGTGAGATGCCCAGTTTGGTTTCCAATATGGTGAACAGTGAAATACACAAATGGTTTGTAGCAGTGTCACAGTATTGGAGAAATGTGGAAATATATAATTAAAGATATATTAATATACAGGTAAGGAAAGGTAAAACAAAATAATACAGAAAACGCCCAAACTAATCTTAATATGTGAAAATGTAAATAAATGAAAAGCATTTATTTTTCATATTTTAAAATATATTTTTACATCAAATGTATGAGTATTTATCTATTCCTTTTTTAAAAATAAATGTATTCATTTATAAATTTGATAAATCTATACTTTAATGTTATTTTTGGTCCCCCAGAAGTAATTACTCTAACTTCCACCTAAATTCCTTAATCACATTCTGTACTAGGGACGGCACGGTAATGCAGTGGTTATATGTGGAGACTGGATGTTCTCCCCGTGTCTTCATGAGTTTTCTCTGGCTACTCCGGAATCCTCCCACATTCCAAAGACCTGCGTTAGATAATTTGTTTTTGTTTCCAAAGTGCCTCTTGGTGTGTATGAGTGCATGTGCTCTAAAATGGATTAGTCTTGTCTATTGCTGTTCCTGACTTATGCCCTGTGTCACAGGTTAGGCACCGGCTCTCCCACGACTCTGACTTGGATAAGAAGATTATTAAGTTTATGTTCTCTGCTAGTAAACCTCTTGTCAAAAGTGGGTCGTGGTTTCAGAGTTTCTTTTTTTTTGTGACGAGTTCAACATTTTTTAGTCTCTGCTCCAGGCTATTGGATTCCAGGCGATGGATTGTTGACCTATCTGGTGTTAAGAATAAATAAACAATTAATATTTTTAAGTAACATTGCATTAGCATCAAAGGCTCCATGTATTCCAAGAATCTATTTTGCTTTCTGTGTCAAATTAGAAACCTGGGACTACAGCAGTGTTGTACTAGTATGCTTATGAGTATTAAGAAGTATACTTTTGGAGAACAAGGAAAATAATGTTTACAGAAATTGTTCATGTAACCAGAACAAATAAAAGATTTTGTAAATTTTAATCAATAATTATTGAGCGCTGAACTTGGCTTCAAACAAATAAGACTACATTTGCAGGTGTCTGTATCCCTGTAACTTTAAAAGGATTGTTATAGGATTATTGTTATTTACTATAGATGGGCAGGTGGGCTCTATTAATGGATTTGATAACTCTCTTAAATAAATTTTGTTTGCTTCTTTCAGAAAATGCTTCATCGACAGGCTGCTGTTCAGCCCATAAATCCAAACGGACAGTCAGGACCAATGCCAGGGTCTAACCAGCCCCTTGCTCAGCCCAGTGCACCTGTGTCCCAGCCACAGCCCATGGTGAGCACATCCCTCAGTCATTGTTGTATTTTGTAATTGCACCATTGTCAAAAAAGTGTGCAATTACTAAACGTAAAGCATTTATCACTCTACTGTGCTTGATTATTTGGAAAACAAATTACAGGTATGATACCACTCATTTTTTGTTTAAAAATACATTTAAGGCTTCAGCTACATTATGAAAAGACTTAATATTCAGGAAAACAAATTGAAATCATTATCAAAAGTAGAATAAGTACTTTCTTGCCTTTTGTCAGGTTTTTATGATAACCTGAATTTATGGCATGGACATGACTAATGAAAAATAACAGTTAACGTGCTTTTTAGACATGTGCTAGCATTTGTTATGGAAATGCAAATTGAAAAGTTATGTTTTCTTCAGCAACATTGAATGATTCCATTATTTTCCCTCTACTTAAAAAATACCATGAATACCATGTTTGGTAGTTTTTTTGAAGTCAAATCTATGATTTGTTTGGTTTGAAGTATGATTTTACAAACAGAAAGATTCAAAAAAGATTTAAAAAGCTGTTACTAGTTTGCGATAGTTCTCATATTCACTTCTGTGCACACATGAGCATGTTGCAGGGTTTTTTTATGTATTTATTAAAATTATTATTATTTCCTATATGTACAGTGGTAAAATAAGTTTGATACACTGTTGATTTCGCACACTTTTACACCTACAAATAATTTAGGTTTGTAAGTTGTATCGTAGGTACATTTCAGCTGTGAGAAACAGGATCTAAAAAAAAAATCCAGAAAATCACATTATAATTTTAAATAATAAATTTGCATTTTATTACATAAAATAAATATTTGATCTCCTACCATCCAGCAAGAATGCTGGGTCTCACAGACCTGTTAGTTTTTCTTTAAGAAGCCCCTAAAAACCTCTCCACCATGCCCACAGTCAAAGAGCTGTCTAAGGACACCAGGGACAAAATTGTAGACCTGCACAAGGCTGGGATGTTTACCGAACACTAAGTAAGCAGCTTGGTGAGAAGGAAACAACTGCTGGTGCAATTATTAGAAAATAGAAGAAACACAAGATGACTGTCAGTCTTCGGTCTGGGACTCAATGTAAGATCTGACCTTATGGGGTAAGGATGATTCTGGAAACGGTCTACATGGGAGGACCTGGTCAATAACCTAAAAAAAGCTGGGACCACAATCTGAAAGATGATGATTAGTAACACACTATGCCGTTGTTTATTAAAAAAACATGCATGTCTCGCTGCTCACACCAGCAAATGTCCAGGCCCTTTTGAAGTTTGCCAATGACCATCTGTATGATTCAGAGGAGGCATGAGAGAAGATCATGTGGTTAGATGCTTTTTGGTATGAACTCTACTCGCTATGTTTGGAGGAAGAAGGATGAGAACACCATCCAAGCATGGGGGTGGAAACATCATACTTTGGGGTGCTTTTCTGCAGAGGGGACGGGACGACTGCACTGTATTGAAGGAAGGATAGTTGGGGTCATGTTTCGTGAGATTTTCGCCAACAACCTCTTTCCATCAGTAAGAGCCATGGGTCGTGTCTGGGGCTTCCAACCTAACAATGACATAAAACACAGCCAGGGAAACTAAGAAGTGACTCCATAAAGAAGCATTTTAAGATCCTGGAGTGGTCTAACCAGTCTCCAGATCTGAATCCAATAGAAAGTCTTTAGATGAAGCTGAAACTCAATGTTGCTCAGCAACAGCCCTAAAATAAAATGTAAAAAAAAATCAGCCAAATGTTTCAGTTTGTGCCAAAAATGTGTATTTCAGTGCATCCCTGTTATACAGCATGTGTCAGTTGCTTCATGAGGAAACAAAATGTTACCCATATACGTAAAAAATGACCCTTTCAGGTTGTATTTTGCAAAATCAGTTATCACAGGTCATATTCAATGTTCACCAAAATTATAAAATTTTTCATTTTCAGCTATACTTTAATTTTTCATGAATAATTGAATTCACATGAAGCAGTATTGTTTGATCTGGTCATTGGTTAACTATTTTGCACAGCCAACTGCACAGGGAAAATTAAAGCGAGAGCAGTACATATATCATATTAAATTCTATATATACATTGTATTCCTTGCAGCCTGGAATGCATGTGAATGGTGCTCCCCAGATGATGCAACCTTCTCAGATGGGTGGTGGGTTGCCAGGGCCCATGCCAGGGCAGGGGCCGATGCCAGGGCAGGGGCCGATGCCAGGACAGGGCCCGCTGCAGGGTCAAGGGCCTATGCCAGGACAAGGGCCTATGCCAGGACAAGGGCCTATGCCAGGACAAGGACCAATACCCGGACAAGGACCTATGGTGCCAGGAGGTAAACATGGTTACTACTCTGCCCTGCATGTTTGTTGTACATACCTGGAACTGTCTTCCTCTGAATTCCTCTCTTCAGATAGGTATGTTTTAAGAGGCCTCGTCTATAAAAAGTACAAAACATGCAACCGTCCATGCAGGAAAACGGGGTGGCAAAAATCCGACGTATGTTTCTGAACACTTTAGCCCATTCATACAGCCATAGCCAACATTTTAGCGGCCGCATGCGACACCCTGTGGACATATAGGGTATTACAAATTGCTCTTATCTTTGCTTTACAATTGTTTTTTTAAATATAAAATCATGTCATATATCAACTATTTAATAACTGCATATACTATAGACTTTTTGACAATGAGAAGAATTCAAGCTTGAGTTTACTAATGTGCACTTTACAGTCATGTGCAAATGTTTTAGGCCACCATCAGATTAGATTTGTTTTGGAAAAGGTATAGTGACCATGCACAATTGTTCCTCAGTCTCTTTAATAGAATATTACAAAAAAAGAAAAAATGTATATAAAGATATTTAAAAAAATCTTGGTAAAAAGAAAAAAAACTGAAATATCACATGGTCATAAGTATTCAGACCCTTTGATGTTACACTCATATTTAACTCACATGCTGTCCATTTCTTCTTATCCTTCTTGAGATGGTTCTACTGATTTATTGAAGTCCAGCTGTATTTAATTGAACTGATTGGGCTTGATTAGGAAAGGCACACACCTGTCTATATAAGACCTCACAGCTCACAGTGCATGTTAATGTAAATGAGAATCATGAGGTCAAAGGAAGTGCCCAAAGAGCTCAGAGACAGAATTTTGGCAAAGTACAGATCTGGCCAAGGTTACAAAGTTTTTTTTTGCAGTACTCGAGGTTCCAAAGAGTACAGTGGCCTCTGTAGTCTTAAAATGGGACAACTAGAACTCTTCTTAGACCTGGCCATCCAGCCAAACTGAGTAATCTTGGTACCTCTCTTTGGTGAGAGAGGTAAAGAAGAACCCAAAGATCACTGTGGCTGAGCTCCAGAGATGCAGTAGGGAGAAAGTTCCACAAAGTCAACTATCACTACAGCCCTCCATCAGTCGGCGCTTTATGGCCCGACGGAAGCCTCTGGTAGCAATGAAGGAAAGATGAACGCGGCCAAGTACAGACATATTCTGAAAGAAAATCTCTTCCAGAGTGCTAAGGACCTCATACTGGGCCCAGGTTGTGTTCTAAGTACACAGCTAAAATAACAAAGGAGTGGCTTCAGAACAACTCTGTCACCATTCTTGACTGGCTAAAAATAACCGTTGCAACCTAGAAGTTGTTTAATTCAATGCATGATTAAAATATTTACCTGTTGTTAATTACAGACAACAAACTGCTGTGAAACCCCTTTTTAAATACGCTACACTGAATCACGCATTGTCTGTGGCACAGTGGCTTTGCCATTAGTAGAAAATCACACGGACTAAAGATGTGAGAATGTATTTCAGATATACTTAATTGCCGTTGATACTTACTGTCTGAGTTAATGTACCAATTTTCTTATAATTGTCCACTACGTTGAGTATGGTTCGTATTGCTTAAATATATAATTACATTGGAAGCCTGAAATATCCCAGCCTCACTTAAGCTTTATTGTGGTATCATTTTTATGTAGTGAACCTGTCAGTGGAATGACCAGTTTCTGAATTCTAAATCTGTTGCAGAGGCCCGATTGTCCACTTTTCCATTTTCTAAGTTTGGTATGTTAAAATCTGTACAAACTTCAGTCCAGGGACAGGTTGCATCAACAGAGCTTGTGAGGAGTTTATTCACTTGGAACAGAATTACTAGAATACTTTAGAATTTGCTGGAGTTGGACCGTATTTGTGATTGTACTGCTCTAAATTTCATCTCACTGTTACAGGTGTTTAGGATTTATTGGAAGGTTAATCTTTAACAGATGGAAATGCTGGACTAACTGTACTGTGCTGAATCATTTAATCTACTATAACAGGCACATACAGCTGTGGGACGTGTGAAACACTGAGTGTTTGAAGATAATTTAAAAAATAATTAAAAAAAAAGATATTGAACACTGAGGCTATGAAGATAATTGTTTTATAGCTAATACAGGGATGTTCGCTTTAACGTCCACGTTTCACACGTTATGTTAAATAATGATATTAACTAAAACACAAGATGAAAACACATTGCACTGTACAATTCAGTATTTTTTATGTTTGTGCCTTCTCTCAAATTTGAAGCACTTAAACAATATTGAGATTGGTGTTCTCTTTTCTTTCAGCATGTACCACATGATTTGCTCATACTAGTTTTCTGCCATTCAGAAGTGAATTGTATGTATATAATTGTACATTTTATTTCCTGGTATAATTCTTGTTGTTAAAGTGTGCGTTGATCAGATGGATGTTACATTGTCCATTGTACATCGATTGGTGATTTAACCTGCCTGTGGGCCCAGGGACTACAGCTGGCTCCATGTGCAGTTTTCATCAAATCTGTACACAACGCAATACATTCTCTGCAACTAAAAGTCATTTACAAAGCCCTTAAATTACAGGTTTTTCAAAATGTTACTCTCTGTAGACAGCAGAGTCTAGTGACCTACTCATACTTGGTGTTTTTTTTTAGATTGCATCTACGCTGGTATTTGTGACTGGCAGAATGGAGTATAGAGACCTAAACACAACAATAACATTGTTGAAGAGAAAATGAAGTTTCCTTTGCTGTTTGTTTAGTGTATTTTCTCACAAATCCATGAGACCACTCTTAGCCATCGAAACAACAGTTTTATTTGGTCTAAAGTCTTCTAGGAAATGTATTTAGCAGAGCCTCTTATGACCTGATGATGCAAACAGTCCTCATTATAATTAGAATTCAAACTGCTTATAAGCACAACAGGGACAACGTTTTAAAGATTGTTTTCCGGTATATTATTTTATTTGTGCTTATTTTTTAAGCAAGCTATAACTTGCACAAAAGTTTAATGAGGGTGAAAGGTGCCTGTTTCAATCAGCCATGCTTTGGGGAACCTCAGTGAACACTGAAGCTTTTATAAAGATGAAATGGTGAACACCTGAATCTGATTAGCATTTAAACAGTCCATGTACGCATTATATTCTGTGAAACAGGTTGTTGGCCGAAATGGATTATGAAACCGGTCATTACTATTGTGACAGTCTACAGGGCAAAGAATGCAGTACTACTTACAATAGGACAGGCACAAAAAATATGCATACGAGTCTCTAAACACATGAACTGAGTTAGAAATTCTGTAAACCAAACTTGCACTATCAAACAAGAGAGCACACGCCCATCCAAGTGATCTCTCTTACACACAAGTAATGGACTTCTGCTATTAAAGCTGTTTATGGCCGGATCAGCCAAGAATAAAATATTTTAATTTTCTATTTTAATTAATACCTTGATTGTTAACATGAACAGACATTGATTGGATGGTCGTTAAAAGGTGAATTCCTCAGATTCTACACTTAAATGCACTGCTCACAAACATATGGGGATAACTTCATTTTTCATTTCATCCCCTAAATTTTGTGAGCAGTATTAACATTGTATCAGTACGCTACTTAAACCATAAACCATTTCAGAATTTCTCCGGAGTAGTCTCTACAGGGAATACTGAACATGCTATCACGTATATGTATCCTTAACACATTGTCCATTATATGTTTCCTGTACTTAATGCTGCCACAGGAAGCCTTCAGGACTCTCCTGTAGGATCATCCGGTCAGGCTGCTATCGAGCGGTCACAAGGTATCACTGGCTCACCTCAGTGTGCTCAGAAATGAGAGCTCTGGTTTGTGTGCTACCACAGTCTCATTCCTGAGCTATTTGAATTTAACTTTGTATCAGAACATATGGAAAAGTTGAGTTTTAAATGTGTGCTTTTAAAGTGTTTTTTTATGGCCAGACACATTGTTTTGTCAGAAGAAATGATGGAATTTTAATTTGACTACCCTCGTGTGTCAATGAATTATTGTACAGCACAGGTTTTAATATATACTGCTCACAAAATTAGGGGATACTTAAATGAAATATCCCTTGATGTTTATGAGCAGTGTATTTGGGTTCTGTTCAGTATTCTCGGATGTCCTTGTCAGACGAGCTCTATCACTTGAGAATGTGCTTAACAAATATGTTTGCTTCATCACTTATTTTTTTTATGTCATGTTGTATGGAAAATGTTCATACCTGCTGCATGTGTGATCGAGTTCAGTTTGTCCTTACGTGGTGTCACTTCTTGACAATTCTTTTGTAAGGAAATATTTGGTGCTGTAAATTGATTAGTGTTTTATTTCTTTCTGTTGCAGTGCCTATGGGAGACCCACGGGCTTCTATGCGAGGTGCTCCACCAGGACCTCAAGGGATTCCACCAAGAGGCTTGCTGGGTGATGGCCCTAATGACCCACGAGGTGGATCACTGGTCAGTGTGGGTGGAGAGGTAGTGGAGCCGTGAGTATAGAATCTCTTATGGATTGCACAATACTCAGGAGTTGAGTAAGAGCCTTAATGTTTAAGGTAAAATTTCCACAATATGGATACCTGTCCAAAGGAAAAGAAAACAATTATGATCTGTACGGATTCTAAATCCTATAGACGGGCATTAATCTAAAAGGATATGGGCAACTCTAAAATAATGAGCATTCTGATAGAGGAGGAAGAGTGGCACAAGTCACTAACTAATAATAATAATAATAATAATAATAATAACAAACACTAAGAGAAAACCAGAAATCCAAAGATAAAGACATGAAATATGAAACCGAGAACAACAGACAACCTACACAAGATGCTTCATAATATTATCTTTGTCTTTGCATTCTGAATAAGTGACATTTGATGAAGATGCACTAGACTGTTTAGATGACTTTACATTCTTAACAAGATGGTGCTTCATTACCTGAGAGTAAATCACTAAATATCTACAGGTGCATTATGATTTAACAAGTCTCTTAAAGTCTTGAGACTGATAGGAAGACATTTATTACAGGTATTCCCCATTTAAGATGGGCTGACTTAACGATATTTAGATTTTACCATGGGAATATGCTGAACATAAATACACATTAAGTAGAAATAATACTCAGAATTTTGCAGTTTACATTTTTCCAGGCAAGCGATACTTAATATATGCCTTACTCTCCTGCACAGGAAGAAATGATTGAAAGTGATTTAGTGGTCATGCTTGTTTTTCAATAAATTACATGATATATTCAGTACTTTATTATAAAATAAGCTTCATGTTAATGAGTTTTCTCAACTGTAGTTTAACGTAAGTGTATTAAGTGTTTAATGTGCACTATGCATCTATACCAAAGATGGAGCTTTTTTTGCACTGAGAGGGTAGTAACTTAAAAGCAGTGGTGGCAGATATCACAGAACATTTTCAGAGTTCTTGGAGTCCATGCCTTGTTAAGCCAGAGTCTTGCCGGCATATTAAACAGGCTGTTTATTGTTATGGCTGATTTTTATAAACACCAAGACAAATCTAGACAAGCATAAGGCTTCTTCTTATCAAATGTGGAGAGCATTGAGACCTTTTGGAATGAACCATGTTCAGATTTGAGTGGGAACCTGTTTGATAATATAGTATGACATTGAGTAATCCGTTTTGCTCATAACAAATCACAGGTACTTTTTTAAAAATTCCCACAGCTGCTGATGTCACTGCATAAGGAAGTATTGCTCAGTCCTAATCTTTGTCTGTTTGTAGGCGTGGATATATTGGAGGCCCTCCACCACACCAGGGACCACCCATGCATATGGCCCCTCCAGATATGCGGGGGCCCCATGACATGAGAGGGGGTCCCATGATGGGAGAACCTAGAGGCCCTATCATGGATCAGCGTGGTCCTCCCATGGACTCCAGAAGTACGAATTTAAATTTAGTGTATTGTAAAGTGCTGACTTTATTAATGTGATCGAATGGTGTGTTTAGATTATTTCTGCACCCTTTTGTTATTTTCTTACAGCTCCTATTCCTCAAGGTCGTGATCCTAGAGCTGTGGACGCTCGGGGTCCTGTGGCAGGCCAGAGGGGTCCTGTAGCAGGCGGAATGCAGGGTGCTCCTCCTCATGCAATGGGATCAAGCGTGCCCCCACCTTCACGGCCTGTAGGTTTAAAGTCATGTCACACAGTGATAGTTGTGATTTATTTATTTATTTTTTTTAATTTTATTTCAACAAATCCATGGTTAAATGTATCATAAACTGACTTTTATTTAGTTTTTCTTTTATAATATCGGAACATATTACACATGAACACTTCTATATGAACCAACAGTTGCAGCGAAGCTAACTTCAGCCTGTGTTCTGGAGGATTCAGTTCCTGTTTTCCTTTCAGTTGGCTCTCATAACTTACCTTTTTAGCACCCATGGAGACATTTGCACTAAGAATACAGAAACGTAGATGTAAAAATAAAGTAAAACACGATAAACACAACATAAATCTGCACTGAGCAAGGACTATTGTAAATGAGTCATTGTGTACTGAATCATTGATTAAGTCACACAGCTTGACTCACTTAAACTTACTTGGAACCAAGTCAAATATTTGTAGTCCAGAATATTAGGTAACTTTGTATGCTGTACTACTGTTGTCTTACATTCTATAGTTTAGTATATATATATGGTCCTCAAAGCTTTGGTCCTCAAAGCTTCTTCCTTAAACTTAAGGAAGTTAACTTAAGGAAACCCTAGGTTTACCTAATTAGGGATTTGGGATTAGTTTTAAAGCTGCTTTGAGACAATGGTCTATTGACTTGACTTGAATGTACACTTTTTCCACAGGGTCCTCCAGCTGAAGTATCATCTCAAGATCATGAAAAGGTAAAGTTTTAGCATTGCGTGAAAGCATGTTTTTAAAAGTAACAGACAAATCTTAGCATTTATCTACACTGCTCATTTCATTTAGTTTTGCAATATCTCCTAATTTTTGTGAGCAATGTAGTTAAAGATAAATCATTACACCAGAGTACCCTCTCCCCTCCTAATCAACAGACAATCCTGTACCCCTTTCTTCCATGCTTGCTTTCTAAACTCTGCTGTTTTTCTTATCTCTAACTATATATCCTCTTTTCTTCCCGCTCTAGGCCGCTCTGATTATGCAGGTGCTCCAGCTGACACCAGAACAAATTGCCATGCTTCCCCCTGAGCAAAGGCAGAGTATCCTCATCCTGAAAGAGCAAATACAGAAGACTGCCGGTGCTCCATAAGTGTTTTCCACATTTTGTGAGTCTCTTGGTTCAACATTAAAGCTTTAAGCAAGGACGAGTGGTGTACCTTCATCTGATTGTGTGGGTGTAAAAGATGACGGAACACAATTGCTGGTGTCAGTAGTCAGTATCAGGAAGTTTCTCCACCCAGGAACAACCTTGAATCTTATATTTTGTTCATCTTGTCATTCCCAGGACAGTTGCGTACCTGCTACACAGACTTTGACCTGTCTACGTTCTGTTAGTCATTGAGGAACTGGGACAGATTATTGTGAGTTTCCTTTTGTTTGACTGTAATTGTATAGCAGTAGTCATTGTTGAGAAGGAAACAAACCTGTATCTGATTTTTTTTTTTTTTTACTGGAAAGTACACAAGTAGACTTTTTGTTATTAAATATTATAAGCTTTATTGCTTGTCTTTATTGCCTTTCCAGTAACTTATAATTCATGTCAGTGCAAATGAACTCAACATCCATAATAAAGTATTAGAGTTTGAATGAACCATTCATGTTCTAATGAAATTTTCACATCCACCATTCTGCATCAGAAAGAAGTAAAAAAGAAAAACCAATCCATAACTACCACAAACAAAGATATTTGAAAGAAATGTGCATGCAGGCCTTTGTGCCCTTCTAAATATTGTAATTCTAAATAAACTCGATATAAAGCAGCTTCACGTGGAATCAGTCAGTTAAATAACGGTATGGAAATACATAGTATGTGTAGTGAGAGAAACAAGTGCTTATTGAAATCTTACTGTACAAAGTAGAAGGACAACAATGACTATACATTGCAGTGCTAGTTTTTTTAATTCCACTTTAGTTGTTGCAGAATCCAATCCAGACAGACTTTTGCACCTCCATTTTTAGGTGGTTGAGAATTTCTAATTGAATTCAGTCTAGCGACCAACAAAACTTAAAAACAGTGCCATGCTCCATAATTACACAAGCTGTTTGTGAAAAGCATTCTACACTGTAGGGCTTGTCCTTCCGGTTAAGCTGGTTGCTTGCAGTTCCTATTCAGAAGTTCTCTTTGTTAAAATAAAACTTGGTCTTTCGAGGATCCACATCAGAATATTTAGCACATTTATTTTCCAAGTCTTTTGCTAAGGCAGCTGGGCCACACAGGAACATACCAACCACAGAGCTGTAAATACAAACAAGACAAGATTTAAGGCAAACGTATTTATGCTAATTGTTTGTTTAAACGTGTTCGCAAGTTAGAAACTTACGAGGGGTTCTCTTGTCGAACTTGTTCAAATTCTTTATCCCAGTTCGGCCTTCCATAATGGGTCTTTTGCTTTAGACCAGTAATGACATCAGTGTCTTTATCAAAATGTACCATCACATGGTTTGTCTACAAGCACAGTGTTATAAGTGACTGTAACACAACACGTTTATTTTTTCATGTTTTGTTCTGCCTCAGAGAAGGTACAGTATAGAACAACATACATGAGTTTGGTCCCACCCAGTCAGATAGAGCTTATATGTGAGGAAGTCCTTCATCCCTCTCTCCTCCATTTCCCTCTCAAGCACCTGGAGCAGATCTGCAAACCACTCAAAGGCATGTGTCTCCCTGCACAACCAGTAAAAGTAAATCTGGAGGAAAAAACAAAAGGAGAAAGAGATGTATTAAACTCAAGTGAAACCTTTTCAATGACTAATACAATGAATGCAATTTGACTTTTACCTTTTAAACAAGCGTTTTGGTTCTTACCTTTCTAGTGCGCAGTTTGGGGTTGGAATCTTTGAACTTGTACCAGATAGACTTTAGGATAGAGGCAAATGGGGTCACTCCAATGCCTGCACCCACCAGCATGCTGACCTCATAATCAAACACATCTTCACTGGCTGTCCCAAATGGACCATCCACACCTAATCTAAATAACAATAAGAAACCAAAGGGTAAGGAACACTCTACTGGGTATAAAGTCTGGGTGCAAGTTATAGTCTTCGATTCTTAATGTTTTTGGCCAAAGCTATTGAGAGGGTTATCTCAAGACTAGCCATATATATATATATAGTCAATGCCAATTTTGCATAATCAATTAACCTAACATGTACGTCTTTGGACTGTGGGGGGAAAACCAGTGTACGTGGAGTAAGCCCACACAGACTCCACACCGAAAGGGCCAGGCCACATTACCCTGGGATTGAACCCAGGACCTTCCTGTTGTGAGGTGGTGGTGCTTCCCACTTAGCCACCATTCTGCCCAGATGTTACATTTAAGAATATAACTAATTGGTCAATTAAGTTTGTAGTGATAGTTCATATTACACCAGTTCAACTACAAAACACAGCGAGCAGAGTCATGAGGCATATAGAACACCAAGAATGTTGGCCATTGATTGTTCACAAATTAGTGTATTTGTAATTCTTTCATTCATCAGATCACTTTATGCTATGTTATGTGTGAAACAGGCATGCAAATAGATGTGTTGATACATACTTGGGTCCTTGACCTCCTTCTGGTAAGTTTTCTACCATCCTAATGAGGTTCTCAGTCCAGTCCCCAACCGCCCGGATGTGCAGACTGAAAAAGTCCTCCTCAGGTGCTGAGGTCATTGTGAACGGGTGCCATTCTAGTTGCGAAATGGCTGGACAGTTCAAGAAAATGTACTGGCCAACATCCATCTTGAAATCTGATTTCACCAGTTGTAGCTCAAGGACTTTGGATGGATGAATTACAATCTTAGAGATTGAAATAAAATAAAAAGTGTTAATTCAATCAAACATGACATTTGCTTCTTTATTATTGCTTGGTTTCCATACTAAAATCTCACCTTTTTGTATTTCACAGTCTGCACATAGCGGATGAAGCGCAACAACCTCTCACATAAGTAAATTATCATAGGACCAATCACCCACATCCAAGTCTGAAAGACAACACGTCATTTTTCAACCGCTTTTTTTCTTAGCAGAAATCAGTACATTTGAGAGCTGTACAGTACTGTGCAAAAGTATCTGGCCACCGTTAGATTTGTTGCTTTAGCAATGGCATAATAACAATAGGTAACATTGTCAGTTAGTGAACCCAAAAGTTTTAAACTTGGATTTGTAACTCCATAATACTCACTGATCTTCATTTCAGTCTTTAGCCTATCTTAAGCCTTTCCCCCTGTTCCTTGACTGTAAAAGTGGTTCATTTCCTGCTACACTTTCAAAAAGACCATTCCTAATCAAGCTCAAGACTGTAAAAGATTCAACTTGGCATTTTGATAAATCTGCCAATTTTTTCTGTTTGTTTTTTTTAATACAGTGTATATTGCACTAAAATGTCCTATATTTTCTGGTTGTATTCTAATAATTACAAATAATTGTAAATGGGCATTATACAACTGCTAAAACAATGCTATTTCTAATCTAATAGTGGCATAAGAGTATTATACATGTATTTATGAATCATTTGTTCATACCTGAGGAAAGCCGCCAACAAACTGAGGAACAGGACACTGAGGAATCTTACCCCACTTCTCTGGGAAGTCTTTACAGTAGGTGGTGTTGTGAAAAGGGCTATCCATCTGACTTCTCACTATTCGCCTAAAATGTGTTGCAGTAGACTTAGACTTGCAATATTTACTGACAGATAAATAAGTATTTCAAGTGATCTTAATAGCTCAAAATTGCTCACCCTGCTCCATGAAAAACCAGGCCTGCAAAGAAAATGATGAACAGATGGTGTGTGTACCAGAACACCTCAAAGTAGTTCCTCCGAATGACTTCCATCGATGATGTGATCATAAGAATGAGAGCCAGGGTGATCACAACTCCCGTAAGGCCAGCAATGGTGGTGAACGCAAATATACTTGGGGTCTAGGATATAAGCATAATCCAGTATAAGCAGTATGTTGCAGACACATATTGATGTTAGCAGGATAAATATGTAGCTGCAGGAGAAAACTGTGAAGCCTTTGGAAGGAGCCATATTACTGCATAAACTAATCATTAAATGACAACTTGCAAAAGATTGAGAACCCCTGATCTAAACCCTACTGCTCATATATGTATATTTGGGCACTTCAAGTCATAAAGCCAAATACTGAGCAGCATCATAAGGTGGAATATCATTTGGAATCAAGGTCATTATTTGGTATAATGTGATATAATGCTGGGATAAACATGAATCATCAGATTTTGCACAAACTTGTGGTGTACATGCTTTGAGTATATGATATCATTACAGCAAAAGGGGAACATACCAAATACTAATACATTCTAAAATATAAGCATTTTTCAAAGATTTAACTTTCACTTACATTGTTATGGCGATTATAAATTCACTATTAGCGAATGAAATTCACTATAACATTTGCCCCCTTTGTATATTATATAAGACCCAGTATATAAAATTGTGGAACTAACTGTTGAATCAAATGGGATAGGATTTAGATAGTTGGTACGGTCTTCTTCTTCTTCATCATCATCATCATCATCATCGTCGTCATCATCGCGGTGGTCATGGTGGCTCTTCAGTATGGAGAGGTTACCAGCGAGTGGACCATATACTCCATGTCTGCTATTGATGTACCGTTCCACGTTAAATAAATGTGCAATGGTGTGAACCGCTGGAAAGTAGAGATAAACAAACGAGCAAAAAAAAAAAAGAAAGTTATTGTTAAAATCCATAAAGCATGATTCTAAAGGCAACTTCCAGGTAATACATATAAAACATAGCCTCTGTATATTTATGTGGTAGAGCAGATTGGATTCCAAGCCTTTAATCTCTACTGGACTTGGACTGACTCCCAAACAAGTAAAACATGTCCAATAACAGATCCTTCCCAGAAATGTCATTAATCATTTGAGGAAATAAATAGCACTTTGTCAAATGGTTGCAGTCAAAACACTTAGTGTACACCCTTTGTAAACATTTATTACACATATAAAGGCTTCTTTATGTTTCTTTTCCTCATTGCAACTAAGCTAGGTATTGATGAGGTTTCCCCAGTCCTGAAACACTTATAGTTGAGATCTATTTCTGCACACAGAAAATCATTGAGGAAGGTATAGAGTCATTGTTCAAGAAATGAATCAGACCATTATTATTATGACCTGTCTGCCATGTACAAAACTTAAATTTACCAGTCATTAAGGCAATCATGTATGCAACAAGCTTGTGGAAGGTAAGATTTTTGTCCAGTTGTTTCCTCATAGTTCGTCCGCAGCACTGAAATGTGAACAAGAGACAGTTCTTATTAAAGATCAACGCACAGACCTGCTCTAAACTCTCCATTTGTACACATACGAGTTAGACTTAAACACTATGAATGAAATCTATCACCAAGCCCAGCACACGTTTACATTGTTTTCTAATTCATTTATACACAGTGCTGTGCTAAGTTATGGCTAAGTTTTAGACAGCCATTAGATTAGTTCTACTATTGTTTCATACAGTAGTTATTTCTAATTTCTTCATTTGAATACAACCAGAAAAGACAATATGCCAAAACTCGATTTATGATTCTTGCTCAGTGCAGATCTCTGATGAGTTTATCATGTTTTTCTTCAGGCCAGACTTTTTTATTGCTTGTTTCGCGGATCCACTGACGATCATATATGAAGAAAAATTTTTTTAAATTTTTTTTTGGTATTTCTCTGATCCTCTGCAGCACTAATGGTTGAAATAAAAAATACAAAAATTATTTATTTATTATTTTTTTTTTTTTAGCTTTTTCCACCCTCCAGTGGAGAGCCAATGGTTTTGTTCTGTTCATTTATTTTTTTCCAGATTCACTTTAATTTAATTGCAGGTTAAATAAATTGTATTTTTAAATAAAAAAACATTTTTATTTTTTCCTCCTTCCTTGTATTGATTCCACATAGTCCTCGTGAAATTAAAAAGTGCTAAAAATAAAGATTTATTTTTAATTTGTTTCTTCCCTCCTCAGTAGATTCTTAAGTAGGGACATCTGATAAACAAGCAATTAAAAAAGTCTGGCCTAATGTGTGGATTTTCTGAGGGTCTGGAAGATTACCAATATGTTCACAAGCACAAGTCAACAAAAAAACTACAAATCTGATAGATATTATGACATATCGGCAGCATAACCTCAATAAGAAGCCACAGCATTACATAATACTGATTGGAACTCAAGATTGTGCTTCTAACAACATTCAATATTTTAACAACACCCTATCTGTTAGGGGAACACAAGAAGTGCTGTACAGAATGACTGGCAGCACAGGATGTACTTGTATGACACACATAACATTTATTACTGGACTTTGAGCCCTACAATACAAAAACATGCAGTTTTGTCCATTTACACATTAACAATTAATGACTCCTTTACTCCCATACGCTGTATATTTACACTTCATTAAAACAAACCTTACTGCTTGTTGTGCCAATTAAGGTACATCAAATTAACTATCCCTTAACCAACTTACCATAAAGGAGCCACGGATTAGGGACAGGAGGTTGCGGCATACTGGCAAAAGGATGAGCAGGCAGTTGAAGTTGAGGACGGCAGCAGGAGCTCTTGCCCAGGGCAGCGCAGACTACAGACGAAGAGACATGTTCAACTGAACTAACTCACTTCTATTATTCAGTCATCAATCACAACCACATGGAAAGAAAAGCCAAGTCTGCACACCTTTAGGTGCTGTTGCAAAAGGATGCACACAGCTTCATGTGTAAATACAGGTTACAAGAATACCTTTCACATTTAAACTTTAAAAAGATGTTTTAAAAATCTATGTAAAAAAGCTAAATCATCTATTAAACATTAGAATGCGTTTCCTGTATTGTACATATTAGGGTTGGACAGAAAATGGGATTTGGGGTAAATTAAAGTTGTTACAGATAGAATGATATGCAACATTCACACATTTAATAAAGATATATAAATATAGAGTTAATAGTTATTGAGGAGCTCACCCCTAACAAATGGCGGGTGTAGTAAAACTGAGGCTGCAGGTCATAAAACAAATAGTAGTACACGAACAAGAAGGTGTTGATACCCATCCAGACCACCTACAAATAAAATCATGTTTTATATACAGTGGTGTATATACAGGTTGTTCATTGGTCAAATTGCTTTAAGAAGAGGCACAAGAATAAATACTTTACAGCTATTTACTGATTATTTTCTGTGAACTAAAAACAGTATTTTATATTATATATAAATGAACAAGTCTCCATATTTTTCTTACCAAAATAAAGGTATCCAGCCCATAGTTCACAATCCAGTTGGCCATGTTTATTTGGGTAAGGCAGAGGAATTCTGTGCAATTCAGAGCAGGTGTGTGTCTTAAATAGCGAACGTGCTCTTGCTCACTCCGCCTTCAACTCAACAAGGAAACCAGGTGAGAAAATGAGAGCAGGAAACTAGAGAGACTGACAACGAAGTTGCGCAATAATAATAACTCCATATAACTCCCCTAATTCCACATGACATCTGAAAGAATCATTTTAAAAGACTTTTTATATATATACACACACATACACACACAGACACTTTACTCTTGCCAGACCTTGAAAAATTTATTATCTTTAGTTTACAATCAGCATGTCAGAGGCACAGATTTCAGGCACAAATAAAGCAAACAAAGAAAGCACTCGTACAATATTAAGACATTTTTGGCTCATAAAATCAATGCCGTCCATTTAGTTACATGTCTTCCTAGTTACAGGAATTCAACAGCTACATAAAACTCAGCTTTGGTTTTTGTTTTTCCTTTGATAGATATACAAGTTTAGGGAAAATGGATTTTGTAGTAGGAATCTTAACAGAATTTCAAAGTGCACTTGTGGGAACAAACAGCTGGCATTTTATGTAAAGTTGAAAATAACCTGGATTAATGTTACCTCACTCGGTCAGATCCACTTCTGGCCCGTTTCCAACACACCTGGCCTAACTCAGGTTTTCTTCCCTCTTCTAAAGATTGTCTTTGTGAGCCATCTCATTCTTTGTGACATTCTTTGGTATGCAGCAGCCATCAGCCCACTACAATCTCCCAGTGACCTTTATTCCACAAGCTAGTGAAGCCTGACATTACAGTAATGAGGCTTTTTGTTCAAGGCCTTTTCAAGATTAGTTGAGATAGCCATGCTGAGAACAATAAATAAATCACACAGAATTTGATCATAGAACAAGCTGCAGCATTCTCAGTCTAGCCCAAACTGCCTTTAAGAAATCACACGTGGAACTCCTGAGAAAGAATCCGTGCAAATACGCTAGACCTGATGTTGAAGCTGACCCAGTGAAAACAAGGAGTTGCATCCATGACCTACAAAATGTCCGTTTCTCGTGCTGCCCGCTGTATTTCTGGGGTAGTTGGGTCCTCTGGAACCAGCGTACGATCGTCAGCAGGTCGTTTTTGGCAGCAGCACGCGCAGCGCAGACAATCCTCCACGTTGTGCTTGAAGAGTTTACGCGCTGGGTGGCAGAACTGGTAGAACAGCAGCATGAAAAGCACAGCAAGGCCGTAGCAAACGATCATCTGCACGACAAGTAGCGGTGCACAGATGTACTCGTAGAAATCTGACTTAAAGAAGTACCACGCTACTATAAGTGCCACGTTTTCAGCGAAGCGCAGTGTGTAGTAGACTGCCATACGGCTCCAGCGTGGATGTTTCTCAATCAGTTCATGCTCTGCCAAGTTCAGCTGAACAGCTGAGAAGCAGAAAATGTTGATGCATGCGTAGAGCAACGTGACAAAGAACAACACCACGCATGTGCCAAGCTTGCTCAAGTTCTTCTCAAGGTTCTGTGGCATCGAGGCCTTCTGGGCCCACAACTCCACCCAGGGATGGAAGAAGAAGATGAGCAGGTTGATCAGGCCCACTGGGATGACCCAAAATGTCAGGGCAGTGCTGAAGAGCACCAGCGAGGTGACTCGAGTGGCAATCTCCAAACCACGCCACAGTACCATGCACAGATGTGCACCAAGCTTCACATTTACTTTGTAGTCATCGTAATGAATCTTGATGGACAACACACTGCAAACCAGCGCCCCATATGTGATCGAAATCAGGGAGATGACCATCAAGGTGACTGGAAAATAAAAATGAATATTTTAATGCAAAAAAGAAAATGCATGCTCTCTGCGCTGAGCATTTCCCAATAAAACAATACAGTTATAAACATCACTCACGTCTAGCAGGAAGGATGTACTTCTCTTGAATGGTAGCATACAGCTGGAGGGTGATCTGTGGAGTGGATCCGAGGAATGCCTGAATGACAGCTGTTCGTTTAAAGGCATTGTGGTGGACAGCAAGATTCCGCTCAGTGTGTCCAATCTCCCACTCTATGGGGGAGCCGATGGCTTTGCCATTCTTCAATTTCATTTTCCGAGTGATCGTGACATATGGCTCCTCCTCTCTGCCAGCTTTAAAGTAAACAACTAGGGCTTCCACACACCTGTGAAAAAGGCAAGAAAGAAACTTTAGTGGAGAGACTTGAGTTCTAGAGGTTGTGGGTGGAATAACAGTAAACATTCACCACAAAAATGGAGCTACCAAGTTAAAATCACAGTTTTACAACCTATCTTTTGTGCATTTCAAGAGGTTCCTTCTTCCTCCATTATTTAACATTGCTTTTCCTGGTCAGAGCTGAAGCGTTTATCTAATCATGCTGACAGGACTGAATAGAGGTTGCCATTAAAGTGCTGGTTGTCGGGTATACCGGTTTGGTAACAGTTAAATAGGCAGCACATTATGAAATACTGTTTACGGCTAGAAGCACTACAAATTGCTGTGGAACACGACATATGCCGAACCCCATGCTGGGTACAGCCTAGCCTAGTAAAACAGTCTGAGTAGCAGCTGGGAGAATCTCTGTCATATTAAAAAACAGAAAGGAGTATACAAAAGTGAGACCAAAGGCATATTAGAACTTATGACCAAGAAAGGTGCTGTCTCTCCAAAATTGAATTATAGTTTTTAAAAATTCAACGCAGGCACATTTCAGGGGTTGCTTCCTTTGGAATCATAGGCAAGGCTGTGGTGCAGGTTATGTTACCTGACTTTAAATAAATAGATTTATATTTCACACAAGCCTGGTTTCTTTGCACTCTAATATTATAGTCTGAAGCTGTTTGATTGGATTTTATGCATTAAAGAGGTTTCTTTAAATAGCCATTATTTCAGACCCAAGTCTCATAGCACTGATATGGGCTGCATTTTCGGCATGCATGGTCAATAAGTTTCCACTAGGTGAGGTGCAATTATGCCGAAAATAAGTGGCATTGCCTATTTGCAAACGTGTCGGTACAGGCTTGGCTTGACAGGTCATACGTCGTACAAACAGGAGACTTCACGTGCAGTCTGGGTTAGAAAAATAGACAGTGTTTACTGTAGACAGCCGAGTCTTAAACTGAGAACGTATTCTCCCACTGTGAGTTACACTGAGCAGCTGTTCATGACAGACAGAACACCCATTCAAACATTCAGCTCATGTTTTTCGTGGCCTGTTCAAAACACTGCTTATTTATGCCATTTTATATTTACAATAACCTGATGTTTTTGCAGACATTAACATTTCACTCATGGCTGTTTACTCCCAATTCCAAACTAGGCTGACATTCATGTGTGCTTTTGTAATAACTGTAAAATCCACTTTGATAGGCCATCTGAACTTTTGTGCAACACATACTGGTTAACTTGCTTATAATCCCAAGATTTTATTGTTTACATGTCTAACATTCGCACCTAAACTGATAGCGCTAACTCTATAAATCCACTGAACTGCACTGAAAGTCTGAACTGCATTACAGTTAGCAAGCTAGTTGCTAAAAACTAAAGCCTAACAATCATGTTTATGTCACATCCCAATTTTAGCACATGGAACACCCCTATAAGCCATTAAACATTACAACAAGCACCTTGTTTCTACACTTGTCTTCTATTTTATCAGCTCCTGTTTGTGCTGCACAGTTTGTTTTAGTCATCCATTAATCATTTCATTAGTGTTCACAGACCACTGCCTACAGGACCGGCTGCATGTGTCTGGTTGGTGGACTATTTTCAGTTTAATAGTGACAATGCAGCGCTTAAAAACTCCAGCAGCACTGCCATGTCTGATTCATTGGTGCCAGTTCAACACACACACACACACACACACACACACACACACACACACACACACACACACACACACACACACACACACAC
>JAVSBV010000138.1:701106-716487 GCA_033117975.1 Parotocinclus spilosoma | reverse complement strand
ACAACGGGCCCTCCAGCCCTTCCGCCTGCAATCCTCCACCAGTTCCAGATACTTCGCCTTTTTCCGTTCAAAAGCTGCCTCAAGCCGGTCTTCCCAGGGGACTGTGAGTTCCAGTAACACCACTTGCTTTGTACTCTCTGATGTTAGGACCATGTCTGGCCTGAGCGTTGTACTGGTGATGTACTCCGGAAACTTCAATTGCCTCCCCAGGTCCACCTTCAGCTGCCAGTCCCCTGCTGTGGATAGCAGACCCGCTGGGACCTTTGGCTGTGTCTGAGGTTTTTCCCCAGCCCTGACAAAAGCAATGTATCGCCTTGCCCGGGGTTTATACTTGCTTTGCTGAATTCCGGCACAGATAGTATCAGCTACTGCCTTCAGCACCTGGTCATGGCGCCATCGGTACCTCCCCTCTCCCAATGCTTTCGGACAGCAGCTCAAAATGTGCTCCAGCGAACCTCTCGCAGGGCACAGAGGACAGGTTGGTACTTCCGACAAACCCCAGCAATGCAAATTGGCTGGACTCGGTAAGACATCATACACTGACTGGATCAGAAACTTGAGTCTTGCTGGCTCTAGACTCCAAAGTTCTGACCAGGTGATTTTCCGAGTCAGTGCTTGGTCCCAATTGGTCCAAGCTCCCTGCTGACGCATGGCTACTATTTTGCTGCGCCGCTCCTCTTCCACCACTGCTCGGACCTCACCCTGAATAAACTGCCGTCTATCCTTCCCTTGTGCTCTGTCATAGCGCTGTGTTTTCTGGCAGCCGAGTCCTGCACGCCCAACCGCCACAGCGCCTACTAGCACTCTGTGCCGCAACCTCGCCTCTGCCTGCTGGACTGCCTCCTGCGCTCTCCACTTCCTTCCCGTCCTAACCTCTATACCTGCAGAGGAGACTCTGGTGTCGGATGAGTCTCTATATAGTAACACCTCCCTGGCTCTTGTTACTTTAAATTCCTCTGTCAGGCCTGAAAACGGGAGCTGCAGCTTATTGGTATGCCCATAAAGGGCAATGCAGCTCAAGCTCTTCGGCAGGCCCAGCCACCTGCGCAGGAACTGGGTGATATTTCTCTCCAGGGCTTCCACTGTTGTTACTGGGACCTGGTACATCAACAATGGCCACAAGAGTCTTGGCAGGATTCCATGCTGATATATCCAGGTTTTAAATTTCCCAGGAAGACCTGACCTGTCCACTGCTACAAGCCAGGTTTTCAGCTCTGCTTGTATGGCCTGGATCGCTGCTTTGTCTCTCAGAGTTGCGTCAAAGAGCTTCCCCAAGCTCTTCACCGGCTTCTCCGTTAATGATGGTATTTGGAGACCATTCATGTGGAAGCGAAACTTGTCTTGCACTCTCCCCTTCCTCAATACAAGGGACCGGCATTTAGCTGGCTTAAATGACATTCTCGCCCAAGATGTTAACCTTTCTAAACCTCTAAGGAGCCAGCGGCACCCTGGCACTGATGTTGCTGTGACTGTTAGGTCATCCATAAAGGCTCTAATTGATGGTTGCCGAGTGCCGGATCTGGAGAGAGGCCCTCTACATTCCACTTCTGCCGCCTTGACAATCATGGTCATCGCCAGGGCAAACAGCGTCACTGATATAGTGCAACCAGTGATAATGCCTTTCTCTAGGCGGTGCCATGCTGATGATATAGATCCCGATGTAAATCTCATACTAAAACTATTGTAATAGTCCTGTATGAGATCTGTGATCTTTTGTGGAACATGGTGCAACGTCAAGGCTTTTGTCACCAGCTTATGGGGAATTGATCCGTAGGCATTTGCCAGATCCAACCAGATGACTGACAAATCTCCTCTATTCTCCCTGGCCTCTCGGATCAGCTGTGTGACCACTCCAGTATGTTCAATGCAGCCTGGAAAACCTGGAACTCCACCCTTCTGCACGCTTGTGTCTATGTATGAATTCCTCAGGAGGAAATCTGTCATGCGACTAGCAAGAATCTTAAAAAAGATCTTACCCTCTACGCTGAGCAGTGAGATGGTTCGGAACTGTGAGATGTCACTTGCGTTTTCCTCCTTCGGTATCCACACACCTTCAGCATGCCTCCACTGTTTGGCTATCCTGCCTCTTCGCCATATAACCCTGATGATTTTCCACAGCCTCAGCAGAAGTCTTGGACAGTGCTTATAGTAGAGTACAGTACAGTGGTTATAGTATATATAAAAGATTATAGTCCTTATTTACAGCTAATTAAACCAAACTAGTGCTGCATCTGGAATGTAAAAATAGATGGGTTATGTGATGAGCATTGAGTTTAATGCCTACATTATCTCATTGTTAAAGAAAGGCATGAAGTCATTACTGTGTAAATCATTCTGAACTTCAGAGTCAGTTTCTGTGATGTTTTTAGTTAATTTAGAGTTAAATCAGTGTATTAAAGATAAATAATTCTTTTTCTTATTTTTCTCTATGTATGAAAATAAATATGCATCTAGGTCCTGTTTATACTTTGCCATGCTATATAAATGCTATATAATAAGCTATCTAAATTACCTCTAATTTGCTCTGTCACCACTTGCGTTCTAAACTCTGGCTAGGGATTGGAGACAAACACAGCGCCCAACAAACAGGATGGTGTTTATTGGTATCGGTGGGCAAACTCATGGTCAGAAAAAGTCCAAGGTCATACACGGAATAACCTGAGCAAACTATCCAAAAGAAAGAGAAGAGAACCTATAATAGAGATGGAAATGCGTCAAAGACTGTGGAAGCAATGCGATACTGAACGATAGGTAGAGCACTTACAAACAAGGAAAGAACCAAGTGACTTAGCAAGGAAGGTGAGGTGAATGAGCATATCTCACTACATTCCCTAAAGCCAGAGAAATTTTCGTAAGAGACTAGCCAGAGAAAATCCCCCGCTCCCCTGCTGTGAATGATTAAGCACTTATAGATATGTAAATGAATATGCTGGAAGACGTGTGAATGAAAATGGCATTCCTGAAACATTACGAGAGAGACAGCTTGTTTGTTTTAGCCCACTCACATACTCTCGGCACTACAAGTATATAAACATACTTGATAAATATGTTGTTAAATTGAAGGTTTCATTACATATGCCTTGCCAAGTCAAATAACTGAATAATAGTGTTTATAGTTATTATTAACTCATAGTAAGGACTAACTCACTGTATTGAATGGAGGATGAAAGGGGCCATGTACCGCAAGATTCTGACCAGCATCCTCCTTCCCTTAGTAAGAGCATTGAAGATGATTTACCCAAAACAGTCGGGGCTAAGGAGAAAGCTCCATGAGAAGCATCTCCAGCTCCTGGAGTGTCCAGACCTGAACCCAATAGAAAATCTTTGGAGGGAGCTGAAACTCAGTGTTAAATCTAGTGTTAGTGTTAGCTCTTCTTCAGACCCAAAACCTGAAAGATCTGGAGAAGATCTGGATGGAGGAGTGGGCCAAAATCCCTGCTGCAGTGTGTGCAAACTTGGTCCAGAACTAGAGGAAACATCTGACCTCTGTAGCTGATAACAAAGGTTTCTGTACCAAATATTAAGTTCTGTCTTTCAATTGTATCAAATACTTATTTCATGCAATAAATGCAAATTAATTATTTAACATCATGCAATATGATTTTCTTGGTTCTGTCTCTCACAGTTGAAATGTCTATGTCTTTATATAAAAATTACAGACCGCTCCATTGTTTGTTAGGAAAACTTGCAAAATCGGCAGCCTATCAAATACTTATTTTCTCCCTGTATATGTATGAATATAAATATACACAGCTCACAAGAAATAGGATGAATACATGCCATATCTAATCACAGAAGATTTCAACCAATGCCACTCAAACAGACCTCCCAATACCGCTGCCAAAATTCTTGTCAAATTCAGAGAACAGGTTCTGTCTCCGGTAACCCTAAAGCTGGACACACAAAAACTGCTACTCATGTAGCAACAGCAACTGCTTTTCTGGCCTTATTTCACATGATCCTGCATTGTCTGTGGAATGCTGGGTTAGCTGTGCCTAAATTCAGTGAGTTTTGTCTACCTAATAAATGGCACCCATACAAAATTCAGATATTGCAACATCTGTAAAATTTACAACCAGTTGATTTCCCTCTGAATGGTAAGGTGAAAAAAAGAAAAGAATCACCCTCACTGGAATGATCCACCAAACATTGTTTCTTCAGCTAACGTGACTTGACCAAATCTTGGTGTACTGTTTTTCCAAAAATTAAGTGGTTATAGGAGTCCAATCGGGTAGCCAACACATTCTTGTAATTTACCCTTTTTCTATTTGTGGGGACATGTCAAGGCACTTTTATTCCCTGTTCAATCAGTGTTTGAAAATGGTAATTATTTGGATCATCATCTGACTAATTTTTTTTTCCATTTTATATTGGTGTTAGTGCATAGTTTTGAGACAGTTTGTACATCCCTCAGTTATTTCACTGGGTTTAACAGTCAATCACAAGTGGCACCATTCATGTAGTTGAGCTACTGTAGCCACAAGATAAGGAGCAACTTATTTGATCTGTGTTTAGAGATTATTAAGATAGATACCTAATTTGCATTAGGGGAAACCATGGCTGATTATTTTATGGGATGGTTCCCAGGGGTTCCTTCATTCTTTATTGGACATACTTTGTCTAGTCATTTAAGCAAAAATAAAATTGATGTAAATGTAACATTTGTACTTTTCTACTTAATTACCAAATTATCTGATTTTTGTGTATTAAATAGACACATGTACAAATAGACATAATGATTAATTATACAAAATGCCTAAATCAAGTAAGTCTGAGCCTAGTTCAAAAGTAACTCATAGAACATTTACAGCATAGTTATTATAGTTGTTTATGTATGTAACAAATAAGGCAACACTTATCCTGATACAACGCTATTGTTTATTTAGTGTTCACTATTTCCATCTAACTGGTGGTACAACGTAACAAGTCTTGAGTGCAGTTACCTCACAGCTCCAGAGATCCCCAGTTCGATCCCAATCTTAAACTGTGTGGCTTTTGTATGCTTTGAGACAATGCACCATTGAAAGAAGCACTATATAAACAAATTTGAATTGAATTGAATTAAATTGAATCGTATGTTCTCCCCTTGCCCGCGTGGATTTCTACAGTTTCCTCCAACATTCCAAAGATTTTTAGATTAACGTGTCGTGCTAAATTAGGCTTAATATTAATGTATCTAACTAGTATCAGTTTAAACTTGATGCTGTTGAGACTAGCCATTGATGTTGATTTGATGTAACAATATAAATAAACAAATACACTATTACTGAAGAATAAAGCAGAGAGAAGTCTTTGATGGTGACTTTAAATTAAATGTCTGCAAAGTATTCAGCACGGACAATAAAAATGGTAATTAAACACATTTTCAATGTGAATGTTATTTTGCATCGAATCTATACCATATTTTTTTGCATTAGCGCATACCACTTATGCCAACCTAATGCCAATAAAATGCCAGTTTCTTTTTTTTTAGCCTTTTGAGCCCGCATAGTTGCTCATATCACGCCCACTCGCCTGTATGCGCTCCTATTGGATGAGAAGGTTATGGGCCCTGAGACTGAGCTGTGTGAGCAGGGCTGAGGAGGAGGGTAGAGCGCTACAGTCTGAATCACGTTCTCGGTTTCGCCTCGTTTACACGCTGGATAGCTCTTATTATTATTGTAATTATTATGATTATTCATTTATATATTTTAATTTCGAACAGGTCCATGTTCGTCCAGCCGATGTGAAATAGGATATTTCATGTAGTCGACGCTAAACTTACAGCTAAATCTGTGCTTTAAACAAGTATTTTTTTTTTTTTTTTGCTTTAACCCAATTGGATTTAAACCTGTTTATCGGACACAAAGCCGTTTGAAGACATTTGCAGTGGGAAATCTGACAAGCGTTTAAAGTGGAAGCGTCCACATCTCGGATCGGTGGAGTACTGGATTATTGTGATTCTGAATAAGACAGATAAGACTGATTCTTTACGACATCATCATTGTCGTCATCGTTATCGCTGTTGCAGTAAGGCTAGCTGATTTCTTTATCCAGCTTTGCTCTTTATGTGGATTTTCCCGGTTCATTGGATATACGTGCTAATTATGGATCGAGAGGTTAGGTGTTCCAATTTAAAAATACGCGGTATGGCTATAATCTATACTCATATGTACGCTACAGGTATCACTACCCATGATCTCTGAAACTGAACATTTCAGATCATTTCTGGATCATCCATAACTCATGGATCAGTAATTGCTATTTATACCCTTGATTGGTTGATTTGAATTATTGGTTTTCGGTGTTAGTATGCGGTACGCAATTGCCAATTATGACCTGCGCGATGCACACAATGATATGATTTTATATTCGAACATTTATGTTGATTGAATATTTTTTTTCCAAAGCCGGCTGGCACGAAAATAGCTATGCGGTGAATTAATTTAGTGTCCTTTGGCCATTCCGGTCAAATCCTTGATCTGGCTTTGTTGAAATGCACAGAAACCGTGCTGGAATGTCCGTAACGCAGCAAGTCGCTGATGCAAATAAGTGACCGGAGGAAGACAACAACAGGTTTTCTGCTCTCGAAGGACATGAATTTCATGAAAGTGATTTTGTGCTTTGCGGCCTGCTGGAGCAGTGTCGGTGCCGTTTTTAATCTGAAATACATGGTGCAGGAAGAATTGCGCGCAGGAACGAAGATCGCTAACGTGACAGCGGACGCAAAAGAGGCAGGATTAGCGCTAGGGAACCACCAGCCTTATTTACGAGTGATCTCCAATTCTGAGCCGCGATGGGTTAACCTGAGCCCGGCCGGACTTCTTATCACAAAACAAAAAATCGATCGCGACGCTGTTTGCAGGCAGATATCGAAATGCATAATTTCTCTGGAGGTAGTGTCAAATTCGATGGAAATCTGCGTGATTAAAATCGAGATCTTGGACGTGAATGACAACGCTCCTCGATTTCCCACTAGCCATATCGACATCGAGATCTCGGAAAACGCCGCTCCAGGCACACGCTTTCCCCTAGAGGCGGCAAACGACCCGGACTCCGGGAGTAATGGCGTTCAGACCTACACGATCACCCCCAACGATATATTCGGCCTGGAGATCAAGTCTAGGGGAGATGGGTCGAAAATCGCCGAGCTGGTAGTAGAAAAAACTCTAGACAGGGAAACGCAGTCTCATTACACGTTTGAAATCACTGCCGAAGACGATGGAGATCCACCAAAGACTGGGACTGTACAACTTAATATTAAAGTAATCGATTCCAACGATAATAACCCTGTTTTTGATGAACCAGTGTACACTGTTAATTTGATGGAGAACTCTCTTATGAATACATTAGTGATAGACTTGAATGCCACTGATCCTGATGAAGGGACAAACGGCGAGGTTGTTTATTCATTCATTAATTTTGTGTCGAACTTGACTAAACAGATGTTCAAAATCGATCCCAAAACTGGCGTCATAACTGTGAATGGAATTCTAGATCATGAAGAACTGCGTGTTCATGAAATAGATGTCCAAGCCAAAGATCTGGGTCCAAATTCCATTCCGGCCCACTGCAAAATAATTGTCAATGTGATAGATGTCAATGATAATGCACCAGAAATTAAACTTTTGTCTGAAAACAGTGAAATGGTAGAGGTGAGTGAAAATGCACCGCTTGGATATGTCATTGCGCTGGTGAGAGTATCAGACAATGACTCTGGAGCAAACGGGAAAGTGCAGTGCAGACTGCAGGGCAACGTGCCTTTCAGACTTAACGAGTTTGAGAGCTTCTCCACCTTACTTGTTGATGGCCGACTAGACAGGGAGCAGAGAGACATGTATAATCTGACCATACTGGCTGAGGATAGTGGTTATCCTCCACTGAGAAGCTCAAAATCCTTTGCTGTTAAAGTAACAGATGAAAATGATAACCCTCCCTATTTCACCAAGCCACATTATCAGGCAATGGTTCTGGAAAACAATGTACCAGGTGCATTTCTGCTTTCAGTGTCTGCAAGAGACCCTGACCTGGGCATGAATGGCACTGTGTCTTATGAAATCATCAAGTCAGAGGTACGGGGAATGTCTGTGGAGTCATATGTCACTGTAAACTCAAACGGTGAAATTTATGGAGTTAGGGCTTTTAATCATGAAGACACAAGGACATTTGAATTTAAGGTCTCGGCTAAAGATGGGGGCGATCCCTCATTGACAAGCAATGCCACTGTGCGCATTGTTGTTTTGGATGTAAATGATAACACTCCTGTAATGACGAACCCACCACTGGTTAACGGCACTGCGGAGGTGTCCATTCCCAAAAATGCTGGAGTTGGTTATTTGGTTACTCAGATTAAAGCTGATGACTATGATGAGGGAGAAAATGGAAGACTGACATACTCTATCTCAGAGGGTGATATGACATATTTTGAAATTGACCAGATTAATGGTGAGGTACGAACCACGAAAACATTTGGGGAAAATGCCAAGCCCTCCTTCCAAATTACTGTTGTGGCGCAAGACCATGGGCAGACTTCACTATTTGCATCGGCATACATTGTTATCTACCTCTCTCAGGACCTTAATACTCAAGAGCAAACTGGACCTGTAAACCTATCCCTCATCTTCATTATTGCCCTAGGATCTATTGCAGCTATTCTGTTTGTCACAATGATATTTGTTGCAGTCAAGTGCAAAAGGGATAACAAGGAAATTCGCACATACAACTGCAGGTACTTTAATTATTTTTGTTGTATTTGGTTTTATGTACAGCCTCATGATTAATGTTGTTTGTGTGCTTATATGATTCATAGGGAAATGTAATACCTACTTAATGCCTGTGCATTGCTTAGCAGTTGCTTTACATATTGATTTGCTGCAATGTTGTTTGTATGACTAGACCTCACAGGTTCTGACAGGACTGAAATTGGTTATGTCTCAGTAGGATAATGCAATAAAGGAGGCATTATGCTGTAAAACTATTGACATTTTAATGGTAACTGGTATTGGTAACACATCTCTTTAAAGGGTTGCGCTAACAACTTGTGCCACTGTGACGACCAGTAAAAGTACAACCCCAATTCCAATAAAGTTGGGACGTTGTGTAAAACATAAGCAAAAACAAAATACTATGATTTGCAAATCCTTTTCAACCTATATTCAATTGAATACACTACAAAGATGAGATATTTAATGTTCAAACAGATTAACTTCATTGTTGTTTTTGCAAATATTCACTCATTTGGAATTTGTTTTACAGGTGTTTAACACTGTGTTACATCACCTTTCCTTTTAACAACATTCAGTAAGCGTTTGGGAACTGAGGTCTGTACTGCAGGAGGCCAGCCTAGTATCTTTAATTTTTTACTACGAAGCCAAGCTGTTGTAACATGTGCAGAATGTGGCTTGATATTGTCTTGCTGAGATAAACAGGTACACCCATGAAAAAGACATTGCTTGGATGGCAGCCGATGTTGCTCCAAAACATGCATGTATCTTTTAGCATTAATGGTGTCTTCATAAGTTACCCATGCCATTGGCACTAACACTTCCCCATACCATTCGAGATGCTAGCTTTTGAACTTTGCACTGATTACAATCCGGACAGTCCTTTTCCTTTTTGGCTCAGAGGACACAATGTCCATGATTTCCCAAAATTATTTGAAATGTGGACTTTTCAGACCACTAGACACTTTTTTTACTTTGCTTCTCTACTTCTGCTTTTATATTATGGACTCTAGGTGAATCCTTACATTTCTTTCAATTGCACAATGAGAAACATTTACTTAAACTGTTGGACTTTTTTTGCTCATGCAGTGGTGAACCTCGCATCATCTTTGCTTGTGAACGACTGAGCCTTTTAGGGATGCTCCCTTTTTACCAAATTATGACACTCGCCTGTGGAACGTTCCAAACAGATCCCAGTCTTTTGTTGCGCTTGTCCCTCTTTTTGAACATGTTGCATCAAGGTCCAAATAATTGAATATTTGCAAAAAACAATAATGATTATCTGTTTGAACATGAAATAATTTGTCTTCCTAGTGTATTCAATTGAATATAGGTTTAAAAGGATTTGCAAATCATTGTATCCTGTTATTAATGTTTTACACAGTCTACCAACTTCATTGGAATTTGGGGTTATAATTACAAAAGCCAAATTCCAGTGTGTGAATTCTGATGCCCATTAATGTATATAGGGGAAATGCACTTCATATGCAAGCTGCTCAACAATTAAATTTAGTGTGAATTTATTTTAATGCAAGTGTTTTGTATGACGTGTCCCTATTATTGCACATCCCTATTTATAGTCCTTATAGCAGTTCTTTTTCATAGAAACTGCATTCGCAAAATGTAAATTGCAGCCACCATTGCATTTCTACACTGAACAGAAATTTTGTTGACATTTCTTTTATGAGATACAACATGATGTGAAATTTATATTTGAGTTTCTTTTACATTGAGAGAAAAGATTGTTCACAGGAAGACTACAGGTTTTTTTGTCTCCAACAATTTAAACCTGATTGAATTTTGTGTTTGCGCAGTAGGTGGTTAATGGCGATGCTTGCTATTCTTTTCCTGTGCTGCCTATTTACTGTTTCCTTTTTAAAAATGTTACCTTTACTTCAGTGTCAGCTAAATACTTATGTTGCAGATGTACAAAGTAATATTGAGGGTTAATAACGTACACTATAGCAATTGCAATATCTGGTTTCATATATTTTGTAAAACTTAAAGTGTAATTTTTTTGTACATTTGAAAACAAATAAATGTGCAAATCCTCTATAAGAATTTAAAAGAAAATAATATAATAATGTTCAGCTAAACAGTAGCACCTTTTATATCAAATGGTGATTGAGACTAATTAAGGAAACTACTGCCAGTCGGAATGCTGTGTGACTGATGTGACAAACGGTGCGAATTCTGCTAATCAGACTCTAAATCATGTACCTTATCTGTCTCACGTGCTTAATAAGAAGTGCAGTCTTAAGAGCACTTTACAATTGTCCCCAGTTCCTGTGGTGGTAAACAACAAGATGCAACAAAGGGGGCACAAATCCTCTGCTGCTGACTATTCTTCTGGGCTAGAGAGGAAAAAAATACAACCCCAAATCAGAAAATTTGGGGTAGTATGAAAAATGCAAAAATTGTTTTTTGCATTTTTTTCTACTTTGAGTCTGATTAGCAGAATTCACACAGTTTATGTCACTTTAGAGTCGCACAGCATAGTAGATAAAGAACAACGGCTCAAACCTAATCTAAAGAGTCACAAGCTTTGCTTGAGCGAGACTGTTATCAGCTACAAGTCCAGAACCCAGAGTCTGTCATGGTAGGTTGCTGTGTCAGTGTCCTTGGGAAAGGTCATTTTCAATTTTAGAGCTGCATTAGTGCCTTCAGGATCTTTTTCATAGACATCCATGCATTTATCAACTAGGCAAATTTAGAAATTAAATATGTAAATCCCTTAATTTCTTCCTTTAAGGAGCATTGTTTTGAATAATTTCAGTAATTTTCTCACACATTTGTTGACCACTGGAGATCCACTGCCAACCTTTGTTCATCCTTTGGAAAGACTGCTTTTATTTACCAAATAGTGATTATAATCACTTGTTGATGTCACCTTTTTAAAATCACATCATACATATAGTTTTTTTATAACAATGTATTTCTTTTTTAGTTTTATGATTTACTTTTATACTGACCCAGTTTTTTTGTCCACAAATGATAAAGAATATTTAAAAATGTGAATTGACTTTTGAATAATAGTGTTAACTCATAGTATAATATTCAGTGTCATTTTCATCTTGTGTACTGTTGTGGTCTGGCATGTTTGCATTGTGCTGCATGGTTGTGATATGGTGAGCTGCTGGACATGGAACTGTAAGCAAATAGGGAGTGTTTGAATGGTGTCTAGAGATCATTTAAACCTGACATGATTTTTGTATGGCCAGTAAATGAGGGCATTGCTTTACTGAATCTGTTCAGTTTCTTTTACTTGCGCAGGGTGGCAGAATACTCGTATGGAAACCAGAAAAAGTCAAGCAAAAAAAAAAAGCTAAACAAGAATGACATCCGACTGGTGCCACGTGATGTGGAGGAGACAGACAAGATGAACGTTGTGAGTTGCTCCTCACTCACCTCGTCGCTCAATTACTTCGATTATCACCAGCAGACTTTGCCACTGGGCTGCAGACGCTCTGAGAGCACCTTCCTCAATGTGGAGAGTCAGAACTCCAGGAATGCTGCTCCCACCCACGGCTATCATCACACCTTTGTTGGCCAGGGCCCACAGCAACCTGATCTCATCATCAATGGCATGCCACTGCCAGAGGTAAGAGCCAATCTAATGTCTTACTGCCTGCAGTATTGGCATGTAGTATGTTACCAAAGATCAGTAAGTTTGGGTATCGTTTGCGTTTATTAATTCTGATCCTGATCTATTGTATTTTTTGAATCCAAAATGGTGACAAGTGCCAAATGTTTAGGCATGTTTAAGAATATATTTATTTTGTTATATTTCAACTCCAATAGTTGCATGGTGGTGCAGTGGTTAGCACTGGCACCTTATAACTACAAAATGCCCAGTTCAATCCTGACCCTGGGCTCCGTCTGTGTGGAGTTTAGAGTGTTGATAAGGCAAGAGGGTTATTAATCATCTAATAAAAGCACATTTGAAATAAGATTCCAGGACCTCTATTTTTGACTGATTGTTATGCAAATAAGAGTAGGAAAATGTGGCTTCGGATTGAATGTAATGATCTCTGATTTAAATGTTTTGTCTGTGTGTTTGTTAATTCCACATGCCTGGGGGATTTTGCAGATTTCTCTTTTGCCAGTGATTTGTTTGATATAGTCCAGCGCTTGTTTACACACTGCAGTCCATGTCATGCATACAAAAATATCAAGCAGACATTCAACAATGTCTGGCAGTGTGGGAAATCACTTTATAACCAATATTTTAAATGTGATTACTAAGACAGGCATTTCCCCCTATTGCTGGGACTGAATACAATGGACAGCATAATTTGGATTGGAGTTGGACATGGATTCACGTACTTATAGTGTCACTAGGGTGGTCAAAAGACGTTGAGCATTTAGATTGCTGTTATTGGCACATTTCATTGATGATACTTTATTGTATGATGTATTTGAAACAAGGCCATTTTACTTAATAAATGGGGGAAGTCACCCTAATGTGACAATTGAAATATAGGTTTGTTGTTACATTATATATAGGCTATTTTATATGGGTGATTTTGTCTGGTTTCCTCTTACAAATGTCAAATCTTCATGTAGGAAAAACGTAGGGACAGCCAGGAAAGTAATAAACATAATATAATTTATTGCTCTCAGTGTCTCAGAAATGCTACTGTGAATATTGATCGTGACACCCCCATCCATGCCTTTACCGCTTTTAATCATCAGTTGCCCTCAGATTGTATTACATAACTCTGGATTGTGACCATTGTAGAACATTACAGATAGGTCGGTTTGTTTTTGTTCCTCACTTGAATGAGAAATTTTGATTGAGAGTGCTAGCTAGCAATGGGTCTGTCTCCATATCTAATGAGTGCCATTGCTGCCTACTTCTTATGTAGGGTGTTCCTTATGAATAACTGACAGTGATATCCTAAGGCTTTAATGAGATTTTATGTGATGCAGGGAACAGATAATATTAATATAAAGCTAATATTAGGACTAACAGGAGGGAAAATACAGGCCTTTCTGTAGGAGATCTGTGGTTTATTACATTTAGCTGGACACAAATTAATTGATTAAAACTAGAAAGAGTCAAGTATTAATATGTGAAATTTATAAAGTATAAAATACATTTACATAATTACATTAATGTTTAATACCTTAGAAAGCAGAACAGCAAGTGCAATATAATTCAGAAGTTTCTGTATTTTATTATGAAGTCTTCCACATCATACAGGAATTAAATATTATAAATATGTGGTATAAACTATTTTAAAATAAAATACATTTCACTTATTACAAATGAACTGTTTTAACGGTAATCTTTTATGCTTAATCAATTGTGTTTTTCTTCAGAAGGAATGCCTCAGTTTGCAGTTGTTGTGGCAGTGGCAGCTCCTTATGGCAAATGTCAAAAGTGGCAAGAGTTGGATCATTTCCTCACCCTGCCCTGACAAAATGTTTTCTCAAAATGTCATGTTTTCTCAAACTGTATAATTAAAAAAAAAAACCTCATTCCTAGTTTTAAGGAATAAAGTAAAAAATGTTCCTTGTTTTTTTGTGAACTCCGGATTAATGTCAAATCAGGAGCACCTGGTAAAAAGCTAACTGTAGATCAATGCTGTTGTATAGTTACAACAACACATTAAACAGACTACACCACAACAGAAAATTATTTATTAAAATGCACGGTTATTTGAATAATATAAATAATGACTGGGACCAACTGAAAAATTAGTTGCCCCGACTCAACCTGTCTTGAGTCTAGAACCCAGTTTTACATCATATTCATGTAAAAATGTTGAAAATTCTAAAGGGTTCACCAAATTTATATCACCACTGTACCAGTAGTACACACTTCAATAGGTAGCCTGTGAGTAACACTTCATAACTTCCTACCAATAGACTATCATTTTCTTCATGACTTTAAATGGTTTGGCCAAAATGAAATGCACAGAAAAATCTAGGTAAACAAATACACCAAATAAACATTATATATAAGCTATAACTCAATGTAAGCCCTCAAAATGCCCTCAAATAATTTATTATATGTTATATATATATATATATATATATATATAAAATGATTATTAATATATAATAATAATAATAATAATAATTATTATTATTATTATTATTATTATTATATATATTATATATTGCATCGTCATTAAATCAGTGTTTGAATTTGAATGGTTTGAATGCCAACCCCCTTCCAATAATTTTGTTGGGATTTTTTATTAGAAAATAATTCATATTCAGTCATCTACCATTACCTATCATGAATTAAATGAAAATTAAATGAAAGTCCATACATATAAAATTAAATAGAAAAAAGTACAGCATGGAAACAAATACATTTGCACATGTAATGGATGTGTAATGATGGATAGCCATTAGGGGTGGCACGGATCACAAAATTCATGGTTCGGTGTGTATCACGGTTTGAGGTCTACGGTTTACGGTTTTGTACGGTTCTTTTTTTTTTTTTTATCTTAGCCCCATAATACACGCCGTTACACCAGTGGAACACTGTAATAGTCGCTGAAAAGATTTTACTACCATAGCACTACACTTCTATGACATTACACAGTGCTGCCTTTAGCAAAGCATTACATAATAATACATAATACATAATAATAATAATAATGCACAAACTTGAGTTTCAATTTACTCAAAGCACGCTGTTTTAACAATCTCAGAAAGATAG
>JAVSBV010000138.1:680540-691231 GCA_033117975.1 Parotocinclus spilosoma | reverse complement strand
TGACACTGAAATTTTGAAGCAACATATTTTTCCTTTAAAATGTTACATTTACTCAGATTAAACTTTTGATCTGTCATTAACGTTCTATTACGAATAAAATATTGACATTTGCCTTCATCTGGAATCCGCTTTGTAGTAAGTGTTAACATTGGACTGGTTTCAAGAGGAAAAAATAAACTGAAATAAAGACTTGTTAAAGTAGACCAGCAAGCCAATACACTGCTTAATACAAGGCTGCTGCCAGAACAGCACCATGAATTTTAAAAGTTGTGGTTACCACAGTCATTATTTAATTTCTCCACAAAAGGATGTCAAGCAATAAAATGCTCAGTGTGAGAAATGCGTTCCAGTTTTGAAAGCAATGTTCAACCAATAACTACAAATCACTAAGTGGAGACTTCGATTTGAATGTCTTACAATACTAAAAAGGGTGTGGGGAAATACACGTAAAATTTGTGCTGGTGTGCGTGTGTGTTTGAATTCTCACACCTCTGCTCTATGCCCAGATGTGCATTGATACTAGCATATCGAGCTGTCCCCGTGAGGTTTTTGTCTTCTCTGTAAGGTATATGCTGTCTTGTCCTGTTGTCCCGGTATTTTTTGGCCAGACCAAAGTCAATGAGGAACAACTGCAAAGAGAGTCAGACATAGACGTTAATAAAAATTTATATCCCTTATATGTCCTATGCAATCCTGAAACTCACTAGAAGAGAGTACACCAGACCTAAATCAATAAAACTTTAAATGTTAAAAGGACACTCAAAATACATGCATAATAAGACAGATGTCTATGAAAGTTTAGGTAAATAAAGAAATGCTAGACAAATGTTACAACTATACTCAATGTCATTTCCAGTAATCGATAAATACACAAGACAAAGGGCTCACATTATCCATAATACTAGGAAACCAATGGTTACAAAAATTTTTAAATTATGACACGTAATAACGATTACTGCACACAAACAGTCTGTTTTAAAGTCACAGTAAATACACTACTGACCATTCTACACTGCACACAACATTCTAAATATTATTTGTATTTTCTAGACGAGGTCTAAAATTCCATTTATGAAACTTGCAGTACTGGCTTTAAAGTTTACAATTTTTAATAGTGCATGCAGAAATGAAGATGGAGGATGTTAAAAATACAAGGGTGTTCTGTTTACCGTATTTTCCGCACCATAAGACGCGCCGTATTATAAAAGGTACAAGCTAATATGGTCACATACAAAACATACGGTTTTCAAAAAAAGTAAAGGAAGCGAAACAGTGATTTTAGTTTAACCTTATTCTAGTATTTATCACATAAATCCATCAAAGTCCTCATCTTCTGTGTCTGAATTGAACAGCTGGGCAAGCTCATCACTGTCTGAGTCAGTTTCATCGCCATATGGCTGTTCCGCAATTATTCCGGCTTGGACAACAGTTAAATCAGAAACCCTAGCCCAGGTATTAACAATCCATTCACCTACGGTGGCGTAACTCTCCCAACACTGCCTCCAAGTCTTAGTAAATGTGTGTTTACCGTCTATCATCCATTGTTCCCACACTGCTCGCACCTTTACTTTAAACGTACTTTTTTTTACATCTATGTCCAGCGGTTGGAGTTCTTTTGTTAACCCGCCCTGTAGCTTGAATTGTGCCTCGTAAGCGTTTCTCTTGACTGGCGCCATTTTCGGGGGTCCTGGATAAACAGTATAGTATACCTGCAGGAGGTAAGCCCAAGTACTGTACATATTATGTAAGGCTCTCTGATTGGTTTACGTACTGTACGTATTAATCCCGTGTCAGCCGGAAATGGAGTCAATGAAGCAGCGCGTTTACCAAAGTTGCGCAACAATACTTTTATAGATTTTGGAACTCCACACACATATAAGGTACATGTCAGATTTCTGGGAAAATGTAATTCTTTTAGGTGCGCCTTATAGTGCGGAAAATATGGTACTTTAATCGTTACACTGGTAAAGGGCAATAGCTGAACTTCTTAGGATATATTGGAATATTTTGTTATATAAACGTAATGTGGAAAATCTAGATAAAAGTAAGATGAATTTGTATTTACAGAGTAAAAATGTCTTAGCCTTGTGAGATCAACATCATGAGAACAACTCTGGCGCTTGCACAACAATACTGTGTAAACTAAATCAGTGTAACTGACAATTAATTAATTAAGTTGTCTTTTGAGCTGACTTCCAGCTTTTGTATTATCTTGCAACTACGTGCAAATAAATCATAATTATTATATAAGTACAATTTTCAAACTCTCCAGAGCATGTTAGATGCTTTTAAGGTTAAAAATAAGTACAACTCTAATTTATCTGTGTTTTTTTTAACTTGTATTGATAAACAAAATAGTAACACCAGATTATTAGGTCTATGTATCGTTTCTATAAAAACAATACCAGGGAAAGTTTATATAAAGACAAAATAAAAAAAATCTATGCCCATAGGAAAGAAAACAAATCCAAAAGTGCTAAATAACCTTTAAAAGGTCACAACAGCAAATTATTGGTGAGAAACTCCAAATTAACAGGAAAGTTAATATGTGTAGTAATTCATAAAAGTTTAAGGGTTATGCCCATTTGCCTTGTACCACACCAGACCATGACTGTCCCTCTCCCCGCTCCCCCACTGGCCTGAGCTCACACTGTGCATGTTCTAGGGATCAGCAGGTTGACGTAGTCATGGTTTTACTTCATGTTGAAAAGTAGGCTGGCTTGCACAGCACGATGGACTTTACGGGGTACCTTTTGTGGCTTTCTGAGCCGTTTTGGCTATGCTGGCAGCACTCCTAAACATCCAAGGCCTATAATTGCTGTTTAATCACACAGTCCCTTGAGCTGGTCCAAATAATAAATAAGACGGCATCAGTACTGACCCACTCTGTTCAGCCCTGTTTTGCCACATAAATACACAACAATCTGTTGCTGTTAATTTTTGCACGCTTCTACAGAATGTACTGATCCCTCGGCAACTGTTCGAACAAGCATATTTGTTACTGTGTAATGTAACATGCATATGTGAGTAAATGCAACAGACCGTCTCTTTAAAACTTTCCGTTAATTTTGTTAACTGCAAAGTGCCTACACTGCCCCTAGTGAACACAGCTTGTTGCTTCAGTTACAAGTTCTAGTTAAAACTCTACCATGCAAAGTGAAAGCCATATATCAACAACATCCAAAAAAGCCGCCAGCTTCTCTGGGCCCGAGCTCATCTGAGACGAACAGACGCAAAGTGGAAAAGTGTCCTTGTGGTCTGACAAGTCCGCAATTCAAATTGTTTTTGGAAATAATAGACTGTGTCCTATGCGCCAAAGAGGAAAAGGACTGTCCAGATTGTTATCAGTGCAAAGTTAAAAAGTCAGCATCTCTAATGGGGGTGTGTTAGTGCTAGTGGTATAACGGGCCTTGAATAATCCGTGATCCGTACAGGGATCACACCCCACGGATGGGTACACGAGTGACCGGCGGATCAGTTTGCAAAAGTTAGTCTATGACAGTACGGAATGCAGTTTTAGTAATTATTATATAATTGAAGTGATAATTTTCCAAACCTCGATTACGGATATAAAGATATGTAAAGGTGTAAAGATATACTCAAAGCCGCTGTGTCACTTTCTAAACGGTTATACTAAATTCATCACGGCTGCTAGAGAGGAGGAACTTAAAGCCTCCTGCATCATTTAAATATGTGGGAGCATTTTGGTTTCCCTGTAACATACTGTATGCAGAGAGCAGGTGGTAGACAAAATCATTATAGTTTGTAGACACTGTGGCAATAGAAAGCAATATGACCATTGAAATACGTCGAGTATGGCCACACATTTAAAGTGGAATCACCCAGGTATGTCAGCGACGAAACGAGTAGCCAAGACAACAACAAACCTCTGCATTTAAGCAGCCCTTTGCTAGTGAATCTGAACGGGCTAAGGGTATTACCAAATCTATCGGGATGTTTATACAGTGGGTGTGAAAAGTATTCAGACCTTTTAATGTTTTGCTATTAGTTTCATTTTAGCCATTTGCTATGAAGAAATTGAGAGCTTTAGAGTTGTCACAGCAAAGGGTCTGAATACTTATGACTATTTCAGCTTTTCTGAAATTCTATACGTCTTTTTTCTGTCAGAATGGGATGCTGAGTGTACATTAATGAGAAATAAAATGATTTTTTAAAATGGCTGCAGTGAAAAAGTCCAATCTAAAATCAAGAGTGAAAAATTTAAAGGCGTCTAAAAACGTTCCGGCCCCACTGTAGCTGCAGACATGAGGCCATACATACCATGGTGAATGTGCTTGAGCCATGCTGCGAAATACTATCGTGTACACGTCAGTACGATTGTGCCAGATCTTTACTTTTAAAAACAAAGTTGTCTTTTTTATGCTGATCCTAAAAGTGATCCGATCCATGACTCAAAAACCGTGAAACGAGCCGACACTTGAAATTTGTGATCCATTACAGCCCTACTATGGATTAAGAATGTGATATCGTTATCGATCTAGTTCATATGCATGTAAAGACTGATTAGTAAAAACTTTTATTAGTATACGTCGCAAGACATCTGAATATCCCAGCAAAAATTTTGGTTGGAGGGGATCTATATTTTAGGCTTCTTCCGGAGCTGCTAGATCAAGGACAACTTTTCCAGTGGGAAGGTCATCATGTGGCATATTCAGAAGTAGACCATATTTGCAATACCATATTTAGTCCATTACTGATGAAGAAACCTCAACAATGATTTTTTGGCAGCCTTAGTGGAAAGTCCAAATTTCACAGCAGAATGTGGTGTCAGCCATATCATACGGATTGTTCATAACAGTAAGTGGCACCCCTTCAAGATCCAGCTGTAGCAGAAACCCTGATAGACATGTTGAGTTCTGCACCTGGGCGTCAGACTGACATGACCTGCATTTGAACAAGGCATTTTGTTCGGTGACTAGGCTGTTTTTTGTTTTTGTTTGTTTTTTGCCAGTGGTGAGGTCAACTGCCAATCCATGAGGTACTGGATGGCAGACAGCAAAGTCGTCGGTGACCAGTCCCTAAATGCCCAGTGTTACCTGACCATGCCATAAGAATCAGTGTTCCCATCCATTCTGACCAAATATGATTTCCCATGTTATTTTCAACAGTATGAGGTTCCACCACTCTAGGTTTTCATCAGTGGCTGGACATTCAATGCCCTTGTCATTGGATTGGCTTTTGTGGTCCTGTGGAATGGCCACCCAGATCACCCGACCTCACACCACTTTAATCTTTGAGGTCGTCTCAGAAACTTGTGCATGCTGAGAAAATCATACCTTTAGAATCGTATCATGGAGGTTTCTGACAGCATTTCTCCAGAGATTCTTATGAAGGTGCATAGCGACTGGACAGCACATTGAACATGTCAAATACAACAACTTTGTGTTGATAACTGTAACTAAAAGAGACATTCCAAATCTTATTGCGGCAATCGATTTATGATACAATTCTGGTCTCCACAAATATGCTAAACGACCACGTTTTATCCCCTTATTTGTTTATGGCTCTCACTGTATTGTATGTCAGGTTCTTACGGTGTACACACTTTTTTAATGCATTTTCCATACTGTCCCAACCTTTTCAGATTTGGGGTTGTGAATAACATACCTAAGGTAACTCCAGTAAGCTATGCACTGCCTGGTGCAGGCAAAAAATGTTACAGTAAGAGAACTAACTCTTACTATGATTTTGCGAAGACTCTGATTTTAGAGAGTATGTAGACTACAAACCCTGAAATGATCATTTGGCCATTTAAAAGACACAACAGAAATGAACACAAAGTAAATAAACTATTGTCTTTGCGCTAGCTGTAATTAAATGTGCCCTCGTCTGTACATTTACACAAGTTTTAGACTGAATTCAGAAATAATTTTTTTAAGGATGTTTTTAGATTATTACCTAAATGCATAGCTGGTTGTTGTGTGTATTGGGACAACAATAACTTTCAATTATTTTGACAGGTTCTTGAAAATGCAGAAGGAGCAAGGACAACCCCATCGGTTGTAGCATTCACAGCAGATGGAGAGAGACTAGTGGGTATGCCAGCAAAAAGGCAAGCTGTCACTAACCCAAACAACACACTCTATGCGACCAAACGACTGATTGGGAGACGATTTGATGACTCTGATGTCCAGAAAGATTTGTGAGTTAACATATACATTAAGCAATTTGGGTACACCTAGCATGTACGTGGATACTTAATTTTTTTTATTTATATATTTTTTGTAATCCAGAACACACGAAAGTAGGTGCGCTTTGTAAATATTTGGTTTGGATGTACCGGTAGCTTTAATTTTCTGGTGTTAGAGCATAGTTGCGCTAAGTAAAAGATGTGAGCAACTCTAATAAGGTCAGCCACAAACGTGATTCATGCACAGTCGAAGTGGTATCAGCTTAATAAATCACAAGAACATTTCTTCTGCCTGTTTGTCTTTCCTCTTTCTTAAGGGAACACGGCCCCCAAAATTCCCCCTCCTTATTCCCAACTATTTCTGTAGGTTATGATGATTTATGAGTTTACTAGGATCTACTCCTGACTTTAAAGGAAATGCAGAGGTAATCCATGTTCTTAATTTCAGAACAAAATGAACAGTGTGATTCTTTATTTTTAGGAAAAATGTCCCATATAAGATTGTCCGTGCATCCAATGGAGATGCCTGGATAGAAGCCCATGGAAAACTTTACTCTCCTAGCCAAGCTGGAGCCTTTGTCCTAATGAAGATGAAAGAGACTGCAGGTAATGTTTGGAGTCTCAAATATTAAAACAGTGCAGTCTGTAATGAAAATATTAGTATTAATGTGGTAATTTCTGCTCTACTTAAGAGAACTACTTGGGCCATACGGTGAAGAATGCTGTTGTGACTGTGCCAGCCTATTTTAATGATTCTCAGAGGCAGGTAAGAATTGTAGAAATGTAAAATTATACTCACCTACATTTATAGTACACAATGCAAGATTTATTTTTGTAAAGGTTTACTATAAGAATCTTTCTGGTTGTAATTACAGCTTTAGCTGAAGGTCATACATGGTTTTGATACTGTGTTGTATTGGCCTGAGAGACTGACCTTAAATGAATAAAATATCATCCATTACATTTATGTCATTTAACGAACGCTTTTAACCAGAGCGACTTGCAACAAATAGTCTTACGATCCAAGCAGTTGAGTTAAGGGCCTTGTTCAGGGACCCAACTGTGATTGTGGGATTTCAACCCTGAACCTTCTGGTCCATAGTCCAATACCTTAACCACTAGACCACCACAGTCCCCAGAGATGTTTGAGACACGTTCTATACAGTCTCTTACTCATCTTGCATCTCTTCACATGAGTGCTGTTCCAAAACATGATAAACAAAGTTTTATTTTGAATTAACAGAAGGTTTGTACATGTGAATGATCACAATACAGGCAAACGTCTATGAAACCTGTATTTGAACTTTTGGGATGTTAAATGCTGCACTAGAAGACAGCAACATCACTACCTTGTTCTTGTGCACAAGATTATTGTTTATAGCCATAACCAGGAGGAGTGTATTTGTTAAAGTGGTAGTCTAGTGTTTTTAGTCATGTTTGGTAAGGCCAAATACTATATTATAATATGTAAATGCTAAATTAGAATTTGCAAGCATGGTATTCACAAATGTAGCTTTCTGACCCAAGGATCTTCTGTTTAGAAGCCCCAGTTTTAACTCTGCTGTACCACTTACATTTTTACAGGTGGGTAGTACTTTGGATGAGTAGATTACTCAAGTGATCAAGTTTGAGCACTTTGGTTTCTAATACACAATTAATACCTTGAACATGGATAGTGTTAATGACGTGTTTGGTACAGCCGAGTCACCTGTGGGCATTACTAATACTACCAACATGCTATGTAGCACAGAAATATTCAATAAAGTTGTCAGTTAAGACAGCAAAGAATATGTTGTGGGTTAAACTCTGTGCTTCTAACCTGAGGAAAAGACATTAGAGCTCTGCACTGCAAGCCATGCTCATTTTCTGGTTTCTGTTTTGGGCAGGAATTTCTAAAGATACTTTATCTGCTTGTCGAGTTAAAATATATTACTTTTTTAACTCGACAAGCAGATACAATCAGAATTTAAATCATAAAAAAATTGTAGACAACTCATAAATGAACAGTGCTGCTAGTACACACTTTTTGTTATTTTTGTTTTGTTATTATAAAAACTGTTAATATCATTTACATTTTATTAAAACCATTATGTTTGGACTGGTTCCAGGCAACCAAGGATGCTGGCCAGATTGCAGGTCTAAATGTGCTTAGAGTCATCAATGAGCCTACAGCTGCTGCTCTAGCATATGGACTTGACAAGACTCAGGACAAAATGTAAGTTTCTGACCTGTCAAATGTAATTTTGCTTAAGGTTGGTTTTGATTAATTTCATACTTTTACTTTCATGCTATTGTAGTATTGCGGTGTATGACCTGGGAGGTGGCACATTTGATATCTCAGTTCTGGAGATCCAGAAAGGAGTGTTTGAAGTGAAGTCCACCAATGGTGACACATTCCTGGGGGGTGAAGATTTTGATCAGCACCTTTTGAGGCATATAGTGAAAGAGTTCAGGAGAGAGGTTTGTAAGGTTTTATTTGATTAATTAAACAATTTCTTGTTTATTACTAGAAATGACACAAGTGCACATTCACAGGACTTGGGTAAACGAATGCATTTCTGAAATCCCAATCAGTTACATTTACAATATTTTATGACCATGCTTATCCAGAGCAGCATACAGAACTGCCTGATTTTCTCGAAAGTTAGTGAATGCCATCAAAACAAAACCCCTCTTGGGATTTTATGTAGTTAAAGGTAACTTGATAATAAGTATTGATTTACAGTGGTTCCTCTTCTTTTTCGCCATTACATCTACACTGTATTCTTAGTGCAAATAAGTTACAAGGTGAAGCCTAACAAAAGGAAAACAATAAGAACTGCTGTGCAGTACCATACTCCTGCATATGCTGGCCTTTTGGACTCCATCTACTGCGGCAGCATACCAAGTTTACAAATACCAGTGATATGTTGTAGACTGTATTAAATTTACTGATTTATGATACATACTTCATGCATAGTTACAATGTATTTGTTGGAACGTAAGAGTTTAGTATCTTTAATTCCAAGGTTGACAGATCCCTTAAAAGAAACAAGCAACCAGGTCTGTGAAAACAATTGCAAAAGAAGTCAAGTCTCTTAGAATAAGTGTACCTGGCAAACGGTATTGGTTTTGCTTGCCAGCTACCTTTTGTGTTTTTGCATGGCTTTTAAAAAACATTAAAAATCAGGTGACTAATAGAATTTAGTCCCAGTTACTGATAAAAAAAAGCCAATACATATTTATAGGATTTATTAATTTAAGTTTTAGGTTTTGATCTATTCTGAGAAATTACATGCCCACTTGAATAATCAGATAATCAAAGAAATCTGATTATGATTGGATTAAGTCTAAAAGAGGACAAGTTCATGACAAAATCTAAGTCTGAACAATCTATGAAGCCCATTGTTTAGATATTGAAAGAGTGTTGCACTACCATGGCTCAACTTGGATAAGACCACCAAAAGATGAAGACCAATAAGAGCAAGGCCTAAGGTTACTGTAAAGAAGGTCAAGGCAGAAGCTGGGGAAAAATTAAAAGTTTTGATCTTGTTGCAAAATGCTGTATATGGTGCAGACCAAACCCTTGTCTGTTTGGCGTCATCCTGACGACACCATTAGTGCATGTTGTTAACGAACAATAACCTCAGATTAACCACATCAAAAGGCTAGTTGATTGAGCTTTCAGAGATTAAGCAATTCTTCAAAGAGTTTTGGGGAATATATGCAGGATGCAGATGTGCAAAAAAATTGGAAAATATCCCAAAAGGCTTGTAGCTATATTTACAGCATAGGTGATATTGATGCAGAATATTGATGAATATAAATTTGAGCTAAATAAAGTTGCCCTTAGTTGAGGGAATAAAATGATTTTAAAATATGCCAGCAGCTTTGAGTAATGTGCACATCAACTGTTAGAATTGGTGGCAGATGGGCTGGTTTGTGTATTTCTATAACTGGTGATATGATTTTCGTGCAGGGCAGTCTCTAGAATGTATTTACAATGATGCAGTTAAGAGAAATTTGATGAAACTTGATACAGTAAGGCCAAAAAGTATTTAGGCAGCCACTGACTGTGAAACAACTTCTATTTAGAAAGATGAGAGAGGTCTGTAATTTTCCTCATAGGTACACCTCAACTATGAGAGACAAAATGAGGGGGGAAAAATCCAGGAATTCACACACGTAGGATTTTTTAAAATAATTTATTTGTAAATTATGGTGGAAAATAAGTATTTTAAGTATATATATTTTTATTTAACTCAATACTTTATAACAGGACCTTTGTTGACAATAACAGAGGTCAAACATTTCCTGTAAGTCTTCACCAGGTTTGCACACAAACTTACTGCTCTAGAGGAGACGTGCATGGAGGAACAGGCCAAAATAGCAGCTACATTATGTGGGTCTGTCGCTGGGCAACTTAGCAGAAAAACAGCCCCAAAGCATGATGTTTCTACCCCCATGCTCTACATTAGGTATAGGGTTTTTTGGGATGCAACTCAGTATTCTTCTTCGTTCAAACACGACGAGTTAAGTTTTTAACCAAATAATGCTATTT
>JAVSBV010000138.1:596335-612965 GCA_033117975.1 Parotocinclus spilosoma | reverse complement strand
CCTGTAGGTGGCAGTAGAGGGCTGGGGAGAAACTCGGGAGTTTTCGGGTAGTGATGCCAGAGACGAAGAGTTTCTTTTTCCTGTTTAAACTAAATTCTCATTTTTCCTCACTTTCACTTTTGCTTTGATCGACGCTTTTTCGTTTCCTCTTTATGGTCTGAAGGGGAAAATGATCTCAGTCCTGCTCTCTGTGCTTTTTTTTTTCTTTTTTTAATTAATAATGAATTATCTTTTACTGTACACTGTACTCGCTTCCCCACTTTATTTTAACTACAGTATACTTGCAGTTCTTATTTTAATAATTTCTCTCACCCTTTTTGCTTATGTGCTGTAAAATCCTTGCCATATCACCCATTTTTCCTGACTTTACACTGTCCGACACCGTCAGCACTATTTGCATAAGCACAGTCTGAAAATGTCTACTATTAGATGATGTGCTTATATACATAGTTTATTTTATATAGCGCATTGAAGGAGGCTTTAATTGTCGTTTAATTTGACCGTTGCTAATTTCCTCTGGACCAGTTTTTCACCGGCGTGCTCAAATGATTTCATCCTTCCAGGTCTTGATCCGTTACCTTCCACATCCACTTCTGTGGCTAAGCCAGTCCCAGCAAAGCCTCCAGTGAAAGCTGCAGCTCTGGCCTCACCCTCACCCCTCACCTGGCTTAAGAAGAGGCAGAAAGATGAAGAGCTCGATCCCACGTGTGCAGCCGCAACACAGCGCATCTTAAAAAGCAGGCTCCTCCTGGAACCGTCTACGAGGTACCAAGCTTCGTCCGTATTATCTTTAACCGTAAAACCAACACGATAGGACTTTAAACGTTTTAAATTATTAGATAGGAATTCGGTGCGATATAACTTTCTCTTCAAATCAAAATCATGAATCCCATGGTCTTCTAAAGCCGCTTCAAAGCAGTTTCTTAAATGATAGCTTCTCCTTTTTAGAAAACGGTTCATTTGTGGGACGATTTTCGTAAAGCAGTTGTTTTGTTTTAAAAGGTTTAGGGCTTATTTTTGGTCCTGTCAGGGGAATTTAGAGGGGTACAGGGGTGCCCCCTGTGCGTAAAACAGCTAATAATAATAATAATAGCCAAAATACATTAAAGCAGTTGCGTCCAAACATAATACTTGTACTTTTTTATTGTTATACCTTGCTTGTTTTAACTAGACTTTCACCTTTAATGTGTTTAATTCAAACGACACTCTCTCACTCTTCCCCAATTTAATTACTCTCGCTTTGTCTTCCTTTGTGGACCTTTATTCCCTCTTCTTTTCTAAGCCCACATTTGCTCTTCCCTGCTTTACGTTATACCTCATCTTTTAACATTTTGTTTATTCTACAGTAGTTTAAACTGTACTCATTCATGAACATGGGTACAAATAGTTAAACGGTTTTCCGCTCTCTTTATGCCCCGTTCTGGTTGTTCCAGTTCCAGTACCAGCACCAGCACAGGCAGCACCAGCAGCAGTGACAAAGGGAAATTTAATGATAACACCCCTGTTGTTCCCTTCGGCTTGGATCTCTACTACTGGGGAGAGGAGCAACCCTTGGCCGGCAAGATCATCAAGTACAGTCCTGTACACTCACCACCTGGGAAAACTGTTCGGCTTTTTGTTCCTACTGCATTAATTTTGTTACCATACGTTTATTAGGATAAGGACATAATAATAATTATTGATTTAATAACTTAAGCGTTTTGATTTCAGTTTTTAAATGTCAAAAATAACGCTGTTATGTCTAGTGGCCACTAGAGGGCACTGTTGTCTATTCAGACCTAAAACAAGCATTTAAAGATTTGTTTTTTAATTCAAGAACGCTGCTAAGTAACACACACACACACACACACACACACACATACACACACACATATATGCAGGTCCGTACTGTGTGTAGTGTTTATTATATTTTCAGTAATCTTGCTAGTTAATACGTAGAAAACGCATTCTATTAGAACATCATGTGAAATGCAAGTGTACAAAGCTAACAAGAAAAGTTTGATGTGCTGAAGGTGAGAATGAAGCTCTTTCTCAGGTACACATCTCAGCACCAGTTCTGGGTTCCTCACGAGGTGGATGAGGAGGTGGAGAACAAGGAACTGTCCGCCCAGATGAAGACCAGGGCCATCACGTTCGCCGGCAGCTTCCAGCCCGTGGAGCACAAGTGCAAAGCGCCGATGGCAAACGGCTCGTTGTGTGAACGGCAGGACAGAATTAAGGCAAGTACTGAACAGAAGGAAAAGGTTTGTCCGTTGTAGCTCCCTGTGGTCTTATGTACGGCGATGAGTAACGGGTGATGGTGTCTTTTTAAGTGTCCCTTCCATGGGATCATAATCCCACGGGATGAGCTCGGGAGACCAATTAATCCAGAAGATGCTGCCCGTCTGGAAAGGGAAGAGTTTAAACGCAGAGAGGAGCAACAAGGTGAGTCTTAGACATCGACGCTTCACAACGAGACTGGTTTTGAGTGTCAAAATGTTTGTTTGTTTATTTATTTAAATAACAGGGTCAATACACCTTAGTCAACATCATTATTCCATAATTTAAATGGGCCAGATTTAGTCATCAGGTTTGATGTTATATAAGGAACAGTTTTACACAACACAATAAATGCCATTAATAAAAACACACAATTTTTTATAAAATACAACTTTAAAACCAAATCAACCATTATGCTGACGGACCTGTGTGCTCAATAACCAGGCTTTCAAACATCTGCAGAACAAACCCACCCATGTTAAACCCTTTTAATTCAGATGGGAGATTCCAAAATAGTGGAATAATCCAGTCACCTCTTGTGGTAGACCTTGTTGACCTATTTGGGACGTTACACACACATTCCGGTAGCACTGGCGGCGCTAAACCATTTAAGATTTTACTAGGAAGCACTACGTTTTTAACTTAACCAGATTTTAAAAGTCCAAACTTAACCTTAATATTACAGGGATGATGATGATATGTTTTCTTATCTAAAACTTTCAGAGCTTGTTTATGTACCATCTCAATGGGCTTAAGATTTGCGTTACACCTCTGTATCCAGCTTGTTTGGCAGTAAGTAATATGTGGTAAAATCGTGGTATTTATGTACAATGTACTTTAAACTATTCCTAATAAATCTAAAATTCCTTAGATAAAATTTCACCCTAGTAACAACTTATTCACATGCTTTTTAAAAGACAACTGTGAATCTAGAGTAACACCAAGATGTTTAAATTCCTGCATTACCTTAAGCTTCGCTTGCTGTACAATGTCTTCTGGGTCCATGTAGACGTTCCTTGATCAAGGCTTCAACAGTAGAAGTTAAATAGGATCTGTACTTGGTCATGACCTCATTTGGACTCGGGATAAGGTGGACTCTTGTTAAGCCCAAGGCGTTCGTCTATTATTATTATAATATTATTATTACTTAATATGTATCATGAATAATAACGAATATAGTCAAGTAAGTGAATTATAAATTAATTTAGTTTTTCTGTAGCAGGTCCAGTCTCGTCTCGGTTTCAGGCGCAAACCTAGAAAAGAAAAAAAAAGAAAAAAGAAAAAATATTGGTCTTATCCATATGTTGATAGCTCAAAGTATGGGGGCGCTCTTCCAAGAACTGCGTAGAATTGAACATCGTGTGCAATCTGGAAAGCGAGCACAAAGCCAACTTTATAAAAATGTGTATTTTTTTTTGACTTTTTAACACTTCAGGAATAAGAAGGAAAGTCTTTTATCGAACGGAAAATCAAATCAAATCGTGATCTCGAGATCGGGAATCGTGTATCCCCTGTTTGTCATCGCTCTTCAGTTTTGAAAAGGTCGACAGGAATTCTGGATTTGTGTGACTTACGTTTCAAATAAAGAGAATTTATTAACCCGGTCTGACAGAGACGTCGTCCTCTTTGACTAAGGCAATTGAGTTTGGACTAGGCCTCTGTTTCCGCCGTCTCCGAATTCTCCCGTAACAAGGCCAAATCCTAAACACCCATTACCTCTGCTCCCTCTTCGCCTCGCACGTGGAGTAGATAAAAGACAAATCACTGGGCATTGAAGGGGCCGGCCCGCTCCTGGAAAAGATGAACTGATGAAATCCCAGTAATCATCAATACCCTGATAATAGGATAGGCAGCGTCCCGCTCTGCCCCTCTTTCTCCCCCATCAGACACTGGCTCTATTTCTCTTGGCCCGACTTGGGTGCTAAAAGCCAATTAAGCGGCGGCTCTGTGCTGTCAGTGGAGCGTCGGATGTGCTTTTCTCTGACCGCACTGACTTGTTAACAAACAGGTATCTGAGACAGCTGACTTCTGAAGCCTGCTGACCACTGGCTTGTGAAATAGCATCTTTTGTAACTAAGTACACTATCGATCCTCGCCGCAACTCCATCATGCCCTCTGCCCGTCTACGCGCTGGTCGTCACGGTAACCGCAGGGGCACCCCCCCACCCGCTCTCGCCCTGATGCCAGCGAACTCGCAGCACCGGCGGCGGTCCATCAGTTTCCTCACTGACCAAGCACTCCCCTGCTGGGCCATTGATTTCTGCCCCGACACCCCAAAACGGGAGACGAAACGCCTTTAGATCCCCACATGCTGCTACTTTTCTAATGGCTATGTTTTTAAATTGAAGTAGGGGTGCACAAACTTTTATAGTGATGTAATAGGGGAGTCCTATGGGGTCTTGTGGCATGGCTTGTCTAAATTAAACCTCTTTGCCTTAAGGCTTGTCTCAGGTTTGGATCCTGATCCGATCTTAACCACACAAATTTAAAAGTGTCTTAGCCACACAAACTCTAAATAATGTCTAAATCTTTTCATCAACCCTAAAGCCAAACCCAAACCGATTTCTAAAAGCCCTGACTAGTTTCTGTACACATTAAGTCCATTAAACACTTTTACCTGATAATAACCAAGCTTGCCATGTCTAGGATATTTGATTATTGAGCTATAATAAATAATAATCTTATTTTTTTAGTATTATTATTATTATTTTTTTAATAACAGGGACAATACACATTAATCAGCATCATTATTTCATAATGTAAATGGGCCAGATTTAGCCAGATGGCTAATTTTCATCATCAGGTTTGATGTTATATAAGGAACAGTTTTACACAACACAATAAATGTCATTAATAAAAACACACAATTTTTTATAAAATACAACTTTAAAACCAAATCAACCATTATGCTGACGGACCTGTGTGCTCAATAACCAGGCTTTCAAACATCTGCAGAACAAACCCACCCATGTTAAACCCTTTTAATTCAGATGGGAGATTCCAAAATAGTGGAATAATCCAGTCACCTCTTGTGGTAGACCTTGTTGACCTATTTGGGACGTTACACACACATTCCGGTAGCACTGGCGGCGCTAAACCATTTAAGATTTTACTAGGAAGCACTACGTTTTTAACTTAACCAGATTTTAAAAGTCCAAACTTAACCTTAATATTACAGGGATGATGATGATATGTTTTCTTATCTAAAACTTTCAGAGCTTGTTTATGTACCATCTCAATGGGCTTAAGATTTGCGTTACACCTCTGTATCCAGCTTGTTTGGCAGTAAGTAATATGTGGTAAAATCGTGGTATTTATGTACAATGTACTTTAAACTATTCCTAATAAATCTAAAATTCCTTAGATAAAATTTCACCCTAGTAACAACTTATTCACATGCTTTTTAAAAGACAATTGTGAATCTAGAGTAACACCAAGATGTTTAAATTGCTGCATTACCTTAACATTTATATTGTGTTTGGGTCAAATTTGACCCGTTTTTATGTTCAGGTATGTTAAAAGTACTGTTCGCTTTTTTGTATTGGAACAAGATTTCAAGATTTCCTCAGAAACAGCTATTTTAACATAAGATTTTTTTTTTTTATCATTTCAGTAAATTCTGAATGTCTTTAATAAAAAAAGATTATTGGCTGTTGCATCCATCATATAAAGGGTGTGGCTTGCTATGTGGATCCAATATGGCTCAATTTGCCTAACCACAATTTTTCACTTGATATTCTGTCTAAAATTAAAGTTGGTTTTATGAAAATGGAAGGACTTTTTGCATTTGTCCTATGGGTCCTATGACAGGAGACTGTGGTAGCCTAGTGGTTAAGGAACTGGACTCTGGACCTGATGGTCCTGGGTTCAAATCCCACAGTTGTGCCAAATTGCCACAGTTGGGTCCTTAAGCAAGACCCTTAACCCACAATTGCTTGAATTGTAAAACTGTATGAGTTGTAAGTCGCTCTGGATAAGGACGTCTGCTAAATGCCAGAAATGTAACAGCACTGATATCCCTATAGATATAAATTTTAAGTTAAAAATGAAATCACAAACAATTTTTGGTCAGTGTTCTCTGATAGTAGTCTATCAAAAACTATTAAAAACTTATCCGTACCACTTTCTTTACTACAGGAAATTCGCTATAGTGAATTTACATTTATTTTATTTTTTTTTCATGAAAACGGGTGGTTTATTGTGAGATAAAAAGTGTATGGAGCCCAAAAAAAACAAACCTTGAAATTGTAAGCACTGTTTACATGGATTTAAATGCATACAAAGTGAGCTATGAGGTGAGAAGCAACGCTGGATGATATAGTTTTTGAGAATTATCAGGCCGATTTCAAATAAATTTGACCCGCTAACACTAAAAACGTGGGTAACTTTCTAACACAATACAAGGGTTAAGCTTCTCTTGCTGTACAATGTCTTCTGGGTCCATTTCAGAGTCTGCTGTTTTTGGTAAAACAAAAAAACATACATAGAATTTTCTCAACATTGACATATAAACTGTGGGACTGTGGTAGCCTAAGGAACTGGACTCTGGACCAGAAGGTCCAGGGTTTAAATCCCGCCTCTGCCAAGTTGCCACAGTTGGGTCCTGGGCAAGGCCCTTAACCCACAACTGCTTGGATTGTAAGATTGTATAAGTTGTAAGTCGCTCTGGATAAGGGTGTCTCCTAAAATGCTGTAAATGTAAATATAAACAAAATGTACTCAACCAGTCAGTGATATTGTAAAGCACCTTTCATGTATAAATCTCACAGTGCTTCACAGAGCGTTTTAAAAGAATAAACGAAATGATGCGTTAAAAACAGACAAAACATTATTAAGAGAAGCTGCAGAATTAAAGTGAAAACATTATGGCTATAACATTATTATTATTATTATTATTAATAATAATTAAGCGGTTTGTAAAGAGATTGTACGTCTTCATCTGCCTTTTACAGTCGTTTTATTAGGTGCATAAAAACAAAACGCTGCTCCTCCACTTCTCCTCTTTACCTTTTTGTATTTTAAACAAACTTTAAGCAGATGGTAAATCTCAACGTTGTCTCAAAGATCTCAAAATGTACTGAGAATGTCCATGATGTATGATGGTCCCGGTCTGTGTAACTCTTTAAAAAAAACAACAAAAAAAAAAACAGTAGGTGCACTTCAGTCCATTAAAAAATTAATCCTAAATGGCCCTGTTCTGATACTGAAGCACTGCCACACACGTCTGTTTGGATAAAGGCATCCGGGCTACATCAAAGATACCCCATCGTATCGTAACTGGATTTGGCTGGACCAACATTTGGCCTGATCTTCCTGCAGCTGTCATGCCTGTGAGGATGAGTGTGTGTGTGGAGGACCTTCATCTGGAGCTGTTGACGGAGTCCTGAGCCCTGCTGCACTCTGCTCAGAGAGCTTTAGGTTAATACGAGACCCCTTCTCTCATCTTCAGGAAAAGCTCTCGTGTAATGGGCTCTCCCACTACAGCTGGGAAGTGATCCAGTACAAACAGAACTAGGCTGGGATGATCCTGTGATGTTCATATTACCCTCCTGAAAAGAGTTAGGAGATGAAATAACTTGTATAAACTCCAAAAAGAAAAAAAGTATAGCCAGCATTTAAATTTTGGGAATCATTTTAGGTACTGTAAAAGGAATTTTCACTTTCTTAAATCCACAAGTAAAATCTCTCGCTTGTTTCTGCAAAGATCTGTAAATAATATACTGCTTACAAAAATGAAAAAACCTTCAAAATAAAACAATGAAATATAGCCTCATTTTTATGAGCAGTGCCAAACTGAACCAACCCACTATTGGAGGCAGAATTACGGTATGACATTATTTATACAAAAAAAAAAAAAAAAAGAACAGAATCTGGATTTAGGGTAAGGCTACGAGCTCTTTATATTTTTGATATCACCGACTGGTTGAGATTTATATTCTGTCTAATATTTTTTTATTTATACTAATCCTTTAATATGTTTGACCAGCGACGCCGTAGTTCCCTAACTCGGAAAGCCAGGTCAGATTTCAGATGGGTATGATTGGCCGCACCTGAGGGAGGAGAGAGTGGTCAGGAGATCATGACTGGTGTCAAGGGGTTGTCTAGTGGGGCAACACCCCAGCTTCCAACCTTCATTCCCAGCAAAAGATTTATGACATATTAATGTTAATTGATGTATGATTTTAAAAACGAACAATTTTTTTTATATATATATATAAAATGTAAATTGTATATAGCCTGAATGTGGAGTGTGTGGAGTGTGTGGAGTGTACAAATATCCCCTTGACGTATAGGAGTATTAATTAAACTAAATATAATTATTTTTATTTTTAAAAAGTAATTAAAAATAGTTTTAATTTTTAGTTTTTTATTATATATATGTAAATGTAAAGCAGTATAAATTAAACGAAATATAAATTATTTAGTATAATTATATTAATAATTTAATATTACATTTAGTATTTATTTAATAATTATTATTATAATTTATATAATAAATTATTATTTATATTTAGTTTAATTTATACTGCTTTACTATATATATATAGTAAATTTGACATTTAACACAAAAAGGTTATAAAGGATAATTAAATTAAAAATTAAATAAAGTTAATAAAGAGTTTAGGATTTTTTTTAATGTACATTTGAGGATGAGGATGTTGAGGATGTTCATCTTATCTTTTATTGAGGCAGGTTAAGCAGTGAATTAAACAGATGGATAGGATCTAGATCATAACACAGTTAATTTACATCTATATATTTGTATAACCATTGATGCTGTATTTAAAATGAATCTTAATCCATGATTTAAACCAGTACTTTAGCCCCTGATGGACTGGATATGCTGCCCCCCTGTGGCTTCCCTGTCCTCATTCCACACTCATTAGTTAGTTCTGGGTCTGTATTGGATCACCCCCCCATTGCTGCAGCAGTGACTCCTGCTGGCACATCCAGGGCATGCTTATATCCGTACCCACTGCATACCCCACCATGCCCCCTAACACACGGTAATTAATACGGATACTCTAATTAAGCAGGTCCGTGGAATTTTTGATGATGTGTGTGGTTAGACCATTCCAGTGAGGTCTCTTTGTGTAAACATCGTCTCTTAATGAAGTGACCAGTTTGTACCGGAGAACGTGCTCTCGTTTAACACCATCATAAAGGATTGCTAGAAACAAAATGAAAATGAAATGAACGTCTTCGTCCTGCCTCAGTTTGATCTGCTGTACGCCGAACAAATCATGCAACTCATTCAAATTAATTTCTTTGTTAAAAGCTGGGCTCCTAACGGACCTTAACTGGACCAAAACACTATGGTTTCGACTACAGGTTGATGACTAAATGTTGGAAGTGTCAGAGGTCGTGTTTTTATGACCAAATCTTTCTTAAACATTTTGATTCATATTCGGGATTAAGGTAGAAATAATTATGGGTGCAATTGTGTTATGACAAATCAGTTTAAAAGCTAGAATTAGTGAACAATAATACAGCTGTGCATTGTCATGTATTATAAAAATGCAAGCCGTAACAAAAATAAGATCATTGTTCTTGGTTGTTAAAAGGCGGTTTGCTGAGATTTCCGGCTGATCTGTGTGCACCTGCGTTCTAAATTCAATAAGACTGATTCGGATTGGAGTAAACAACATGTTAATGAATCCTTTTAGTCTCATTATGCATCTATGGGAAGCTAGTGCTTCTTAATCTAACCAAGCAAACATGAACTCAAACTCAAAGTTGCCTGATATTTCAGAAATGCGCATGGTATCTCCTGCATGTCACTGCTTTGGTGTTTAATGTTATTCTTGTTTTGTTTTTTTTCCTCAGACTGGAGAGATCCAGAGCTCATGAGGGAGATCGAAGCAGCTACAGGTGAGGATCTGGGCTCGTCTAAAGTATACGGAAAAGGGAAAAAATGCGGAAAGGGCAAAGGAACGAAGCGGAAGCATCCCAACCTGACGGACCTGAAGCAGTCTGCCAACACTGCTCGCTCACGTCTGGAGAAGAAAGTCTTCAATAAGTAAGCGGCTTCCTAAATGTTCCAGATGATCAAATAAAGATATTTCAGATTCCTCTGGATAGCAGTACATTTCACACACACACACACACACACACGGATAAATAAAAAACCTACTGAAGCTGTACAACGTTGCTCTTGGTGTTAAAAAGCTGCACCTGTCTCTCTACAGGAGCTCCATGAGAAGAACAGCGACGGCCATGAACAAGCTGGACAGCAGGAAACACGAGAAATTCTCAAACCAGTTTAACTACGCATTAAAATGATCACCTGATACACCTGATCGGGATTTGGTGAAATCGAATGGCACTGTGCCCGCCGGCCACACGTTTGTAAACACACCAGCTTAATGATGGACAAACTTTGGTTTTGTGCTGTAAATACAAATATTCACGTCTGCTTTTGTTTTTACGTTCCATCACCAAATGGTGCTATTGATATTTAATGGTGTGTCTTTCAAAAAATGTCATGAAGGTGAATTTTTAAAGCCGTTTGCTCATAATTAATCAATTAAAATGATTACCTTTTGAGGTCTCCTTGCGAATGGTTTTGTTTTAAAAGTCATTTCTGCTGAAAGAACATGTTATAGCAGCAAACCTTTCTCTATAAATAGATTCTTAATGACCAATTATTCTTTTTAATTATGTTGTCTTCAGCCAGGTTTAGATAAATATGTTTCGAATTTCAAATCAAATTAAATTAAGCTAGTTTCATTTAAGGCTTTATTTTTTTTTTATTTATTTATTTATTTTTTGATCGTTTGGGGATTGTTTTTCTTCCATGTATGCGGTTGTAGAGACGAAGTTTGTCACGTTTTTTTTTATCATGCTCATTTTATTTCATTTAGTTTGAATAAAATGAGCCTGCTCTTAAAAAAAAGGAAATTAAAGACAAAGCTTAAGACTGAGTTTATCGCGTTGAAGCCGAACTAGTTTATCTTTAATGTATCCATCCGCGTAATTTAATTCTAAAATAATTTGCGTCCTGTTGATTTGGCCGTTTGAAATCTGTTCATACGGATTTACCCCCGTTTTTAACCCAAATAAGGACCTTAAATAATGAAGCGTTTAAGAAATAATATATATATATATATATTATTTTTTTTATAAGGTTTTTCTGTGTGGTGCAGCAGAAAGCCATTGCTTTATCATTACCAAAATACATCAGTTATTTGGTTAACAGTTTAAGCGACATTTACATTTAGTAAAAACGTAATTATTGTTTTTTTTTATTTTGTTTAATTAAAACACAATACTATTTACTGCTCTCAGTTTTTCTTTCCTGTACATTTTAGTAGCAGTGCTTTTTTTATAGGCTGTTCATAAATAAAACAACTGCACAGTAGTTTTCTGAAGACCGTCTTAATGTTTAAACCCTTTAAATATTTATCCTTAAACAATAATAACCGTGCAAATAATTAACAGTCAAAAGAAAACATTAATTGATTTAGTGGAATCGATAAATCGATTCGATTTTATTCACTAAACACACAGCGAAATTCACTCGCAATACTACAAACTGAAATCTCCAATATTTTTGTGAGCAGTATCATTATTTGGAATAAAAAATAAACGCTTAAAACCGCTCTGAAAGTTTGCCTCGGTTGCTTCGCAGCGTTAAAAATAGGAATAAATGCGTGTATTTGTGAATTATGAACTAATTCTTAATGATTTGCGAGAAACCTTTAAATGTTTTAGACAGTTTATTTATTTAATTTGGCGGGTATTTAAGGGTTAGGTCAACTTTCAACCAGTTGCGACTTTTTTTTTTTTTTTTTTTAATCCACTCCGTATTGAATTATGAATTCGAAATATATTTGTAACTATAAAATATTATGACGCTGACGATTTTAATGAGACAGAAATTGCAAACATTATAAAAAAAAACGTGCGCAAAAATAAACCGGACCTTAATCATCATCACAGTGATTTCACAGGAATTTCTGGATGAACTGTGTTAAAAAAATCTGTATTTATTTCAACATTTCATCCAAAGCAGACAGTGAAATAGAATGTAAATTTTGCATTAAATAATCCTAAACATTTAAAAAGTTTTCGAATAATCCTTTCGATAATCCACGGGTTAATCTTCACAATACTGCAGTTAGACACGGTTTGAATACATAACCTTTTATTCTTACTAAATCCTCACTATTGCGCGTTGTGCATTCAAAACGAGTGCCTAACATAGTCCTAACATTTACAATCTGTACTGGGCGACTTTCAAATCCTGAAAAAGTCAAATGGTTTTGTAGTAAACCAGTTCAGGACTGACATAGGGAAAGTAGCCACTGGGTTTGTCTCTGGTGCATCAAGGTGTTTGTGTGTGTGTGTGTGTGTGTGTTCACACGTCCCCAGCACAGCTGCTGCATCTTAACATTGTTTTGCATGTCTTGAATCAAGCATTGGATGCTCGAGAAAAAAAGTGCTCTTTTAATAATACGCTTTCCTTTCCAGATCTCTTACAAGTGCGGCGTGTAAAAGGCGGGAGCTCCGTAGGTCTGCGAGCCCAGCATGAACGGGGACAGTACTGCATGACTGGGCAGGAAGGGTAGCTGGGCTGTGCACACTAGTCCCCCGGGTGTGTGACCCGGATAGCTGGTGTGCATGGACAGATGACCGCCCATAGGAGGAGACGGGCTGAGTGGGCTCAGGCCGCCCAGCCCGCCGCCTGTTCCATTAGGCCCTCCTGGCCCACCTCCGCCCGTTGGAGCGCTGGTGTCCGCTCCAGGGTTCTGTTTCTTCCACTTTGTCCGGCGGTTCTGAAACCAGATTTTCACCTGCGTCTCCGTTAGACTGAGAGACAGCGCCAGGTTGAGGCGCTCGCAGACGGAAAGGTAGCGCGTGGACTTGAACTTGTTCTCCAGGGCGACCAGCTGCTCGTAGGTGAACGCAGTCCGAGCTCTTCTGGGCTTCCCGGACTTGGAGTCCGAGCCGGAGCGTTTTCTCTTCGGCTTGCCTTGCTGGTTCTGTCCGTTCGATGAGGACTGTTGGTTCGCCTGGTTCTGCTGACCTCCGGGACTGGGGCTCTTCATGGCCGGGTCTTCGTCTTCGTGCGTCCCAAACTCACCGTCCTGGTTTCCAGTGAGAGGACCGCTGCTCTCCTCGCTGCACAAATCGTCCTGCGTTTCGCTGTCCGTGAGATTCTCACGCGTGAAATCGTTTTCACAATCTGAAGCTCTGAACACGAAGCCATCCTCTGATGAGAGACAAAATGACTTGGTTACTCTGCAGTTTATTTGCTTCCTGTTCGGTGGTAATCCTTTATGCATTTTAAATAATGTGATTTACTGAAGGTGTTGTTTCTTAAACAGTGCCAACAATTGAATATGAATTTAGTTCGATTGAATTTTGATGTAGAAAATAATCGTGCGTAATTGCGCAGTATTTGGATATTTGGATAAAAGTGTCACTCAACGAGCACGGGCTCATTTAAAACGTTTACATAAATATATCGTTTTGGATATGTCTTACTATTTATTAAAAATCAATTATTTTAGACAATTTAAGGCTCCATTACAAGAAAAATAATAATATAAATAACGAGTATTTAACTGTTTACGCATTTTGGACTGAACCAAATTATACAGTGCAACAGCTTTTCAAAAAGTCTTCTCCCATACTGTTTATACAATTATTAAGCTGCATTTTACAGGTATTACTTTATAAAAGATGCATGCTTGCTTTAATTAAATTCGTCCCGTTTGCGTTCAAGATTTAATCCTGGCCGTTTGTTTTCAGGTCTCGTTCTTTCTCATATCAAGGATGACTTCTGTTCGCTTCCACTGTTAAGGCTTTAGACAAAGCTATGCTACATCTAAAGAAAAAACAATTAAAGTCCTTCGATCACTTAATTCAGCTCTGATTGGCGAGCTAAGGACGCCGGATAATGGGGAAGATGCCCCCAGAGTGGCATGTGCAACGGACAGGTCGATATCCTATTATCGAATTGAGTATATCTCTTTCAGGCAGCTTGCAAACTCCTCCTGAACATCTAAATTATAGGGTCAAATTTCGGATAATGACCAGATTTAGTAAGTCTGTTATACTTATTAAGGGACGATATCGATCAGGACGAGTCCAAAAATGTTCCAGTTCTAAATAGCACGTTGTTAGAAAGGTTGTTTTAATACTGTTCTAAATGATGTGCAGACCCAATGAAGGTGTGGGATCATTAAAAGGACACGTGAGCTGGTAAATTTAGCCTAAACTTGTCGAATCACTCAATTTGTGTTGGTGAAACTGTTTAAAACTTCTACTTTCTAGTTTGCACACCCAACTAAGATTTTATACATATGGATCTGGCTACAGCACAGCAGTGGCTACAGTTGCCCAAACAATATTTTAGAGTCTCGTATTCTACTTTAACTTTAACTAAATGTAAGTGTAATTTGGAGCGCGAGGCTGAGAGAAGCTTACCTAACATGCCTGATGACTTCTTGCACTCGTATTCTTGAGCGTAAGCTTTCGGATTGGCTGCCTGGTTTGCATCTTCTGCTCGGTTTTCTGCACCGAACGCAAAGTCGCACGCTGTCCGGTTAGCCGGCTGCCTTTTGCTTGTGAACTTATTCGGGTCCAAAATGTCCAGCACGGAAAAAGAGGTGGTCCGATGAGAGTTGGGTGGGGCGAGAGCAGGTGCCTCCTGTCGCGCGGAGTTCTCTCGGCTCTCTGCCTGAAGAGCATCTCTGGCCGGGGGGCAAGAAAACACGGGCAGCTCGCCGGATGCGACGCGTTTCTCTCCACGCGCCTCCATGTCCAGGCTTTCCGGAGACCCCACTACGATCACGGCCGTTTGCGCGGTCACGCCAGCTGCAGGGGGGTCGATGGAGATGTCGCCCAGCTGCACTTTATCCCTATTCATAGTTTCCTCGGAGAGAAACTTAACTTCACACACTCTCGACCCTCTCAGCCTAAAGCATGCCGGTTCAAACGCATGCGCGGTGTGAATGTGAACGTGAATGAATCCTGCGCCCCGCGTGCTGGGACTGGACGGCTGCCTGCTGGTTGTTGATCTCTCCTGGTCCCGTGCTCTTTTTTTTTTTTTGGAGAGGGGGAGTTTTAACCATTCCCCCTCTTCAAGCACCCCCTCCCTGCGCAACGTTTATGTCCCGCCCGTGTACCCGTTTGCTCTCTCACCCCTCTCACTCCTCCCCTGTCCCCTTTTCACGCCGCCCAAAAAAACGCAAGCAAAAAAGCCACTCGCCTTATTTATGCATTCATATTCTAGCGCGGGGCCGTAATTGGCTACAAATTAATCCCGTGCCTCTAATGGCCTATTATCTCAGTCTGCGGTCGGAGGCGAGCGGCGCGTGAGCGATGATGTGGGCCGTTGATATACGCAGCTGTCACCTCACTTTCAACGTTAAGACCGTTGGACTGGAAAGTCACTAAATAGGCTTATTTTTCCTCTTCCTTTCTCCCTCCCTCGCCTCATGAACAGGAATAAGGTTATGACTGTTCCACGATGAATTTACGAGAAGCGCAGAAGCGTAAAAGTTCGCGCATCTCGTGAACATTTCACTTTTCACTGCAGCCTCCCCTTAAAAAAAAAAAAAAAATCTAAATCAAACAAATATTGCCATAATCAAAGCTCAAATTAAAAGTGTTTTAGTAGAGCACGTATAGCTGGATTCGCTCGTTTTATCTCTCGTCTTTTAAACAGCACTTTAACATAAACGTCAAACTCATTCCAATAACCAATTACGCATCCATTAAGCAATTAAGAGACCAATTAATGGAAACCAGTCACCTTTATGAACGCGCCGTGAAAAGAAATCGCCCACAAATAAAACGCTTAACGCATTCCATAATTCTCATTAGCTTTCAGTCCACAAACCCGGCCGAACTGTCCGGCTGAAAACGGTCAAACCGCAACGCGAAGACTAACAAAATTGGATTTCTGGGTCTGCTGGGTGACACATACAAGGTCAGTTCTTTGCAATTACCGAGTGCAATGATCCTTTGGGAGAAAGAAATTAAAAGTTGGGCCAAATAATGGGTAAAACAATCAGCTGTAATTTTAGTCGGGGGTGAACATGATTATCCCATCACGAGCGAGCCCAGGGGAGCCGTCATACAGCGCTCTTCAATAAAGCACCAGCAGCACAGAGCGGCGCGTCCGAGCTTTAATTTAACATCTATTAGCTCATAATCAGATCTGCAAAGCAATCAGACAATCAGCCGAACAGCTTTCCAACAAAACGGACTCGGAATTATTTGGCTTTGTTAATTTGTGGATAAAGATCAGACCTGGATTTAATAAGCAGGCAGAATGACCAAAACTTAGATCATTTAATTTGAACAGACTGTTCATCAGAAAAATACATATTTACATCAGAATTATACATTTACATAG
>JAVSBV010000138.1:551028-564655 GCA_033117975.1 Parotocinclus spilosoma | reverse complement strand
GTACTGCAAAGGTTGGGGGGGGGGGGGCGGCGGGGGTGTTGGATGTGTTATCGAAATTATTCCATCCCTTCCCCCTCCCTTCTTCACTGGTCTTTACCGGAGCGAGCTTGCAGAGGTACACCGTAATCTTGGTTAGAGTGACGCACATGAATCCAGCTCATTACTCTTTAATACATTAATACATTTAAATGCCTCTAATTAGTGCATAAACATCGATCACACTCTCATGCAGGGGCATCATCACACCCAAGACAGCACCAAAATAAATAAAAACACGGCGCGGAAGAGTCCAGTTTACCCCCGGATTGCTGAGCAGAACCCCCGAGGGCGTCGCACAAAATTCACCGCAGGCACTACATTTCCCATAATGCCTGAGCATCTTTCCAGAATGGCAATGCTTTCAGATTTAAAGTTTCATTTCCCGTTTTTCTAAGGGTAACGGACATTCGATTCTTAATTAAAAGTAAATAATTTGTCAAACACGGGAGAATAAGGCCCACTGGTGTTACAGCTCTAGATCTATTTTGTGTTTAACAGGCTTATTTGTTATGCACAGTTGTGAAGGTTCGCCCGACTGCCAAGCGTAGCTGTACCCCTCTAAACAGTGTGCCCCCTCCCAGTGCAACCACCTCCCTGCTGCCACGAGATCTCAGTAGGCTACCATTGGCCATATGGGCCAAACTGAAGAGCATGTGTCACTGTCCTTGGATGCCAGGTTTGTAACGAGTCAGCTTTCCGCCCGGCTACAACTTCCTGGGATACATTTCTGCGCTGTAGTTACACAAGGACGACAGATCACACAAGTGTATTTAACGCTTTGAGATTCCATACCAATCTCGCCATGCTTCCACCTCCACTGGACCTGAAGTTTGCAGAAGCGAAGGCATGTTCTGTGCTCAAAGTGATCAATTAGGCTTTATTATTTGGTTCTAAGACGGCTGCAAAGCCGTTTGGTGGAGAAGGAATAAAGGTTTGCTTTTGAAGGTTTGTTCATGCCAGGACATCGTAGAAGATTACAAGAAACGGCTTGCTGACTTCTTCGTGGAGGAACTTGATTGGACCGGACAGAAGGCAGCACCGCTGGGACATACTGAAGCTCCCATCGTTCAGTTCGGCTCGGTGTCTGACCTCATTAATGCTACTGTTGCAGTTCCAAAATATAGTGGGACGCCTTCCCAGGAGAGTCTCTACTCGCAGTAAAGGAGGGACAGATTCTACATTATGGCCATGTTTCAGAACTTTCATCATATACACAGCAGGGGCCAGACGTCTGATGGCTCTAGTGACCATGCTTGGTCAGATCTTTGTTGAAGAGGGACTCAAAAACCAAACTATGAAGCAAAATCAGATCAAGCAGCTCTTCCATAGTCACCTGACCGGCTGCATCAAGTATTTATGAGGGCATAATAACGAGGGATCATTGGAACCATGCCACCTCGATGGGGCATCTGAATTTTTGGGGGAGAAGGCCATCAGACTTTGGAATCAGACCTGAGGACATCAGATCATCAGATTTTGTCAGTGCACCAAAAAAGGGGGAAAACACAACGTACTAAGCAATGAATTCTAATTCTAACAAAACTCTTTCTGTCAAAGAGTCGATGTGCCAATCAAATATTATGCCGATTGTATGACACTGTCATGAAAACTTAAAAGAATAGATTTAATTTATAGGGTAGCACCACTGCCCCACAGCAAGAAGGTCCCAGGTTTAATCCCAGGGTGGAGCGCGTCTGCATGCCCTCCTCGTGTCTGCATGGGTTTACTCCGGCTACTCCGGTTACCTCCCACAGTATAAAGACATGCGTGTTAGGTTAATTGGTGTCTCTAAAGTGGCCCTTAGTGTGTAACCCCTATAATGGATTAGCTCGCCGCCTAGGGTTGTTCCTGCCCTTGTGCCCAGAGTTGCCGGTTGGGCACCGGGTTGGGCCGCGACCTCGTATGGATTAAATTTAAGGAAAAATGCTAACTACAATCTTTGCCACTTGTGGTCTCAGACTTTTGGCTTTCACCCTTACATGGTATCAGATGCCCAAATGCGATGACTCATTAGTATATACGAAACTGGTTATATCTTTCGTTCTTGCGCGAGTCGTCCAAAACAGCCAAACCCAAGTTATAAACACAGTTCTGGATGCTGCAGAAGATGTCTGACTCATCCGAACTGCGTAACTGCTTGAGCTCCAAAACGTTCTGGGTCCCTCCAAATGGGAAAGAGCGGAGCAAAATAAAACTGCCCTGGATAGAAGGAGCACAATGAATCGCTCGTTCTGTTCCAGCAGCTGCACGGGCTGTATATTTTAGACTGATAACTGCTGAATTAATTAAAAAAAAAGAAAAAAAAAAAAGAAAGGCTAATCAATAAACAGCTTATCCGTGCCGAGTGAGTGTTAAGTAGACAGAAAGGGAAGAGAGGAGGAAGAAGGGAGAGGTTCACATAGTTTACACTGCGGTAACTACTGTGGTAGCCTAGCGGTTAAGGTACTGGACTGTGGACCTGATGGTCCAGGGTTCAAATTCCACCTCTGCCACAGTTGGGTCCTCAAGCAAGGCCCTAAACCTACCGCTACTTGAACTGGCTGTACGAGTTGTAAAGTCGCTCTGGATAAGGGCGTCTACTAAATGTTATTAATGTAGATGTACTTTGGGACTGTGGTGGCCTAGAGGTTAATGTACTGGACTGTGGGCCTGATGGTCCAGGGTTCAAATCCCACCTCTGCCAAGCTGCCACAGTTGGGTCCTTAAACAAGACCCTTAACCCACCATTGCTTGAATTGTTAAACTGTATGAGTTGTAAGTCGCTCTGGACTCATCATGGATCTCTATGGGTACTCAGTGTGTTAGAGTGTGTAGAGGAGTTAGTAAGTGTGCCCAGGGTTGTCCTCCTTGACCCTGTAGAAGAGTAAGCAGATAAGAACGGGAATGCATGAAGGAAAAGTTCTTGGGTTTGCCAACGAGCACTTTTGTAGGATTCAGGAGTCGTTTAAGCCTGCGGCCCTGGAACACCTGGTCTTCAAGGTTATGATTTGAGCCTAATTTGCAGTGCAACTGTAGCATACGTCCCTCACAAAGGACAAACAAATTCACCATCCAGCAGCAGAACAAGGAGAGAGAGAGTGAGAGAGAGAGAGAGAAAGAGAAAAACATTCATTAGGCATTCCACTCCAAGGCCCTTAATCCCAATTGGATTTGTGAGGAATCTGAAGGCAATACAATTGCACAATTTGCACACAAAGTGGTCTGGATTGATCTAAAATAAACCCTCAACTTTAAATGTGCAAAAAAGACGAGCAGATAATTACATCATTTAGGAAATTGATTGTCGAGGAGTCAATGCAAGAGCTTTCGGAAACTGAAGATAAACGGCAACAGAGGCCGTTTTTTTTTTAGGGAGCCCATTGACGTTGACGATGACCAAAGAGAGATTAAATATTTCAAACGGCACAAAAAAGGCGAAGACAAAAATCAAAGCGCTTCGGGGAGGACAATGGAAGACAGAATTAGGGCCAACAAAAGATTTCATTAAGCCAAACAAGGCTTAACTACAAAATCAATATGTCATAATTAAAGCTAGAGGCATGCCTTTAGAGTAGAGAGAAAAGCAGAGGTAAAAAGGGACTTATTTGGCCAAAATGATGGTCAGGGTTGTTAAGATTAAACGATAAATCCATCCCCCGCTTCGATACGTATTATATTCGTCTCTTTCGGAGATGTGCCCCCTAAAGGTGGGTATCTGGAATGGGCAACAGCTGGTACATTGTGGTGAAACAATCGCAAACAACAGGCCGGTTTTCAAACTCAAAAAAAACAGAAACAAACTGATGAGCTGAGAGAATCCGAACAGAGAGACGGAGCTGCTGAAGTCCTCAGACGTTCTGTGCTGAGCTTATTGTGAAAGCTTTGTACAGACGCTCGACAATAGAAGGCTTTCAGGGTTTTACCTTTTCAAAGGACTGAAGTTATTAACCGAATTCATGAATGAGCAGGACGTTATTTCAGGAGCGGCGCCCACGGTTCAGGCTCGCTCATGCCCACTTGGTAGGGCTCACCCTGGTGGAAACGGATCACAATACAAAGGGATTTGTTTCATGCATTACAGTTGAGCGGGAGCACAGAATACCTGATACCTAAAGCACGTGGATGACGAATGAACGTCTGTTCTGGCTCATCTGACTTTTATGAATACTGTGATACAATCAATTTGACAGGCGCTGTTAGCCTCTCGTCTTTTGGAGCGTTCATTAATCTACATTTGGGGCCACGTTTCCCTTTCTTCCTATTCTTCCGCACACGTGCGCCCCGCTGATCACTTTATTGGGTGCACCTTGTTTTAAACTCAGTTCCACTCGGCCTATGGGAGCACAGGGTAACGATCCGGACCCCCACAGAACCTGCACAGATCAGGTCCTGTTTGGGTGGTGGATCATTCTCAGTACTGCACTGACACCGACGTGGTGGTTCTGTGTTCTTGCGTGTTGCGCTGGTATGAGTGGATCAGGCACGGCAGTGCTGCTGGAGTGTTTAAACACCTCAGTGCTACGAGATGTGCTGGTTGGTGTTAGGACCCAAGGATGCGAGATAGACGAAATTCAACGAGCTATAATAATAATAATGGGGAAATAATATAGAAAAACTAAAAGGGGATTAAGAGCGGAGCGAAAGGCTCCTGAACTCCTGAAAAAAAAAAACACAGGACAAGAGACCCTCAAAGTGCCTCGAGGGTCCCCCACCAAAGTACATGTCCATCGGCACTAAAAGCCCCTGGAAGGTAACCACTATCCCTAAAGGTGTGCGTAAGGGCGCAGGTGCGCCCCTAACACTCTGTGTCATTGCTGGATTGAAAATGTGGTTGGTCCACCAACCAGAAATGTCCAGCCTGTCGTTGTCCTGTGGAGAACATCCTGGCAGATGTATTTAATAGTGTCCACAGTAAGGGAACGCAGTGCTTAAAGACTCCAGCAGCACTGTACCATGTTTATGTACCATGAACGAGTTGAGGGACGATCCCTGGACTGATGCTTGAACAGGGGTGTCATCAGACCCCCTTTATCAGGCCACATGCCCATTAAAACGTTGCTGGAACGTTTTAAAACCACCCTAAGACCACGCAAATTCAATACAAGCCCCTCATTTCCCATAATGCCTGAGCATCCTATGACCTGTTGGCAACCAGTGAGGTAAACCTGTGCCCCTCCAAATTCTGTGTGTGCCCCAGTATGGCAAGTAGCCTAGAAATGCCCGTGTGCCCGACCCATATGGAAGGTGCTGGCTTAACGAGGCTTAACGGGTTTGAACGTCTGATTGAAAAGTGTTTTGAATGTAGTACCAATGAAAACAACACCCTTAACTATAGCCTATCTTAACCTTTTTTTCTAAGTAATTAATTAATTAATAACAATAACAGTATTTTACTGTCAGGAATCGTTTCGCAGTAACTACCTCCATCACAGAAATTCAATCTTATAATCCGTTGCAAATCACAAGAAGGTCGTATTGTTGTTTCTACGGATTCTGTTCAAGTTGTCTAACAGTGCTATAAAAAATACACAACCTACAAGACTACTGTAGATTTGTTTTGTCCCCTACCAACACAGCGAGCACAAGGAACGAACCAGTGGTCTAACTAACCAAGTAATCTGGTTCATTTAGCCATATCAGCCTAACGCAATGATAAATAACAGCTTAGGAATCAATTATGAAATACACATGTACTCAACATAAAGCGTTGTGTTAATCTGAAGCGGGTCACGACAGTCCCCCTGCAGAAAAGCCACTTTCATTAGTGGCCTGGCTGGCGGTTGGGCCGAGGTGGCCAATGGGATGAGTGGAGGGGTATATCTCCAGGAGAAATAACAAACGAGCCCACTCTGCTGATAAGAGGAGCCGGTTGCCGGCTGCACGATGATAGCGGGTCTGTGGTGCATCTATCTAATTTTCAGGGGTCAGTCTTGCCCTGCATCGGCGCACTGCTGAATCGCAGAAATGAGTACCACCCCCCAACACGAAATTTAGGTCTGCTGAAGACCAGGTCTGGGCCTCATGTGTTCCTTTGTGGCATTCGGGTTTATTTAGTAATTGGTATTAATGCTGCTGGTTGGTTAGGATTTATTTCGGATGGATGACGTCTCATATTATGGTTATGACTTTATTTCATTTGCTAATATTCATAAATATTAAATGTGTACAAAATGTATATTATGTAAATATCAAGTGTGAACCAAAGTTAAAAGGTTAAAAAGCTCACTGCCGTCTTTTTCTTATATTATCCCAGATAAAACGATAAGTAAAAATGAACAAACCATTAAAACGGCCAAACAGGGCGAGGCAGATCATTGAGTTTTTAACTTTGTCTGACATTTCTAATGCTGAATCTGACTTTATGAAACAGGCCAGGCTTTTATAGTTGTGGGTGCAGCAACAGAAAAGTCTGAGAAAGAGCATAATACTGAATAAGAATAAATAACTTAATAAATAAGATGCACAAAAAACAAACAAAGCTTTGCATACTTTACATACGGCGTTTTCCCTCCAGAACAGGCGCGGGGTTACTAAATCGGGTTAACGTGCTTGTTATGCATCCTTAGTGGCCGATTTTGCAGGCCTCGGCGAGCTACGTTAACCCCTGCCTCTTCGAGTCAACCCATTTTCTGAAGCATTAATCTATGAAATTAATTTCTATTTCACTCTGACACCAGGGTACTAACCTCTTTGCATGCCATTTCTCGTCTGAGCACGTTCCTACGGGGCCGCACGACTGTAGGAATGTTAAATATCGCTTTCACAGCTTGCTTTATTTATTAATCAGTCTTCCGAATCAGTCGGGAATGCAATGCGAACGTATTTACCATACTTACCCAACAAGGATTTTGGTCTTAAAGGCAAATCTCCTTGCGCACCATATCACAGTCTCATAAAGGAGCCTCTCTTATAGTGGTGGATGTGTGAAACGAGTGCGAGAGCTAATGTCATTATCTCCAGGCCAAGATGGAGCCCGGATTAGTGGCCAATGTAAATGAGATATGAGAAGGGCCGTGCATTAACAGTGGCCTTTCTTCAGCGGGATGGCTCCGGCAAATAGAGGAAGATAAGGAAATCCCTGTAATTACATGGAGACACATTGGTCAATTCAGCGCTTATAAGTACCTGAGCTCTCCAGCCTCTGCGTGGGAGGGGCGACCAGGAAGTGTTATCCTTGGCCATATTAAGTGACTCTGCACGATCAATAGAAATACTTGGAGCCAAATGTAAAGATGCGCACCGGACGCGAAGGCCTTTGTGCCCCGCTATCGCTCCATCATTTTTGGTAATATCATTTCTGAATTAAATTTTATGGCTCATTACTTTCCAGGGCAGACAGTCTGTAAACGGAATCTAAAGCAGCCCAGGCGAGGCTTTGTGCCAGGCCGGTGCTGTTGGGATGCCATTTGTTTCTAATTGTGAATGCTGATAATAAAACATTTGGCTCTCGGCTTTGAGATTAGCATACCAGGAATCAATCGCCATTTGGTAAAGAGGAACAATTAAGTTGTAATAGGACATATGTTTTAGTAATAAGCAACACAAATGCACAAACACCATCATCAGGGTGAGTTTGTGGTCGCCAGATGTGACTGCGCCCCAAATATCACCTAAAATTTGGAAAAGTTCACTCCCTGAAGGGGCTACAGAGATTTGAGTCATTTCAGATTTATTTCTATGGTGCTTTTTACGCTGGAGCATCGTCTCAAAGTAGCTTTACGATATTAGATGATCTAAAAAGGCCATTCCCATATTGAGCAAGCCTAGGGCGACAGTGGCAAGGAAAAACTTGACTTGAGGACTTTTTACCAGTCACCCGAGCTGATGCATTCTGCACTAGTAGTAGAAGTTTATTTGCAGGTTTGCTAGAGCTTCCAGCTTGTAAAGCAGTACAGAAATCCAACCTCAAGGTCATAAATGCGTAAATGAACCAGTTTCTCCACATCTACAAAATAAAGGATATTAGGTTATATTGAGGTTAGCGATATCGTTGTGACAAATATGACATCGGAACATAGGTTATGGTATATTAACAAAAGTATGTAGGCACCCGTTTTAATTATTAAGCTCTGCTATTTCAGCCACACCCACTTGTAACACGCACATAATATGAAGTGTATATTTCACTGAACGTATTCGTAAAACATTTCTTGCAAAGGTTAGAAGTTCATAGGAATATTTTTGAATGCTGTTCTTAAAAAAAAAAAAAAGGCTCAGATTTTCATATTTTGCCTTAAGAAAATATTTCATTACGATATTCTTGGGGAAATTATTGTTTTTAGGTAGCCTTTGTTGCATTTCACAGCTTACAGACACATTTTTTATATTTAATCAGCACTATTTCCGTTTTGTACTTGAATCTGTTTTCAAATTACATACAATATTTTGTTCAACAAGCAAGCTTTTTTTGTTTGAATGATCCGTATAACCCAGCATTATATCACAATATTCCAAACAGCAATGTTACTCAATGTACCCTGTCTTCAAGTGCCTCCATAAATGGTCAGCTCAGTGGTGTTTAGGTCAGGTTATGGTGGAGGAAAGTCCATTAAAGACAGCACTTCTGGATCGTCTTTGGTCTTCAAGCTTTTAAATTATTATAATACATAAAATTATCGAATCGTAATCAGCACCAATTCATAAAACATGCTTAACTCAAGTACAGGGATTCAACCCAAGTACACTTTTCACAAGAAATAAAAGGATATTTTATTATTTTTGTGAGCATTATATGCTGTTGCCGTGATTTATTACCTTTATGGTTGTGTTAAGTACTCAAATGGTGCGTTATTGTGAAATAAACCCGGCCAAAATGACACAAATGCCTTAAAGCAGTGGTAAATACCGTAACACTTTAGACCATTGTTGTTGTCTGATCCATTAGGGCAGCTTTCTAACCTTTAATGGTCACACCAGTGGTGACAGGGCACAGCTTATACTAAATCGGTGGTTGCACTATAAAATGGCCTTTGGCCTCCACCGTTCTACTGTTCAGTGATTTTTTTTTAGCCGTGCAGGCCTCCCTCCACTCCAGACTCACTTACTGGATCAGGCTGGTCAGTCATCCAGATCCAGTACATCAAGTAAAAAGTTGCTTTTTCTCTTCACAGATAACTTTGCAAACAAGAGAACCGTGTGAATCCCTTAAGATTCATTTTCTCCCAAAGTCCCTCTTATGGATTTAAAATTGAAACCATTCTACCAGCGTGATGACCTTTTCTAGATCCAGTTCGGCTCGACCGAGTGAAGGGAATGGATGTAAAGGGACTCTATTAGGATGAGAGTCCATGTCTCAGCCTCACAGCAATAGGTTTCATGATCAGACCGAACTTAATGTTACCAGAACAGAATCAAATGTGCAGCACTGGTTTCTACACGTACAGTACTGTGCAAAAGTCTTAGGCCACCATTAGATAAAGCTTTGATATAACAATGGTATAAAGGACATCTACGTTTCTTTTTTGTCACTTAATAAAGGGAATATGTATGCAGGATTTAAAAAAGAACAAATCGGTGGGATGCAGTGCTGACTTCTCTTCTCTTGAGCAACTGAAGCAACCCGGGAGCTTCATCAGCTTCATCAGCCAAGTAGAGAGTCTGAAGAAACTTAAATTGACTTTTTGGAAGGCTGGCAGTCAAGAAACCACTTTCTAACAAAGGAAACAGGGTGAAAAGGCTCAAATTTGCTAAAGCTCACAAAGAATTTGGAGTGACTAATCCAGTATTTTGGGTCCTAAAATAACAAATCGAATAGTGGCCTAAGACTTTTGTACATCCCCAGAAAACATATACTGTGAAACTACAGTTTTAATGTGAACTCTCACTGTTTGACCATAAAGTTCAGAGTTCTACTATGACATTTTGATGGTCATTTGCTCACTTTATGGTTCTAATGCCAAAATATATACTATAAGTATTAACTAAGTTGACTATAAATTAACTATAAATTATTTCACAGTTTGACTATGGATTTTGATGGTCATTTGCCCACTTTATGGTTCTAATGCCAAAATATATACTATAATTATGAACTTAGTTGGCTTTGAACTAACCGTAAATTAGTTCACAGTTGTACTATGGATTTTGATGGCCACTTCGTGGTTCTACTGCCAAATTTCACAGTCCATTTTTTTTTTCCTGGGATTGCTTTAAGGTGGGAAACGTAAAGAGCGAGGGAAGTCGTTTTATATTCTTACGAGTATAACATCTTGCATTTTTTTTCTTCTCGGTACATTGTTTATAATGGACGGTGAAAGAATTCATGACTGTGTTCAAGCATTTAAAGTTAAAGAATCAAACCCAAACACATACGGTAGATTGGAATAGGCATGGTTTTGAGCCCATCTCTAAATGTGGCCAAAAAATGCCTCCCTCTTTCTGGTGGACTCCCAGGTCCTTGGCTGTCACAAGGTCAAAGGGAAGGGTTTTAATTGCTGTGGGCTGCTATGGGCTTTCATGAGCTCCTCCATGATAAATTGCTCATTGGTTGAAAAGCTAGTCTATATAAACAAGCTTATCTCTTGTGCTCTGTAATGAAAAATGAGTTGTGAGTATCATTGTTAATCACAGTAATTGTTAATGTTAAGAGGGCTGCATTTCCAAAGTCTCCTCATTACCGATTTCATTTTTTTTTTCTTCCTGCTACCCCCCCCCCCTGTATTTATATCTTTTATATTTTCCCTGATTAGTTATTTTTAACCTTTTTTTCCCACATACAAGCTCTCGTATAAGGAATTACATGCCAGGCTTTAATGCCTACGATGTTGACGTGTTAAAGGTTCACCACGGCTATAGAATGAGCTCTCCTCTCCTCCGCCACGAGATTAGCGACCACCGCCGCTATTATCTGCAACAAAGGGAAAGGCTAATTAACTATAACCCTCTAATATCTAAATATCACTTCACTGAGGGTCCTTTAAAGCAATTCACACATTATTGTAGGAATGAAAGTTGTCGCGGCCTCACCTAAACACGCAGAAGTTGCATAAAATCGAGCCTGGAGGAGAATAAAGCTGTTTATTATTGGGAAGGTTAATAAACAAACCGTCATCCATTCGATCCGGTGACGCAGTTTCGTTCTTTTTGAGGAGCGTGGAAAGAGTTCAGAGTTTTCAGTCAGAAAAATATTTTGTGAGCGGTGGATTTTGTAACACGCAGCAGATCCTCACATAATATAATTTATAATTTATATAATTGATGTTTGGTGAATCCTGGGGGCTCCAGTGGAGCTGCAGATCATAAAATGGTACGTCTGTACACTGTGGATATTGGAAATAAACCGTAAGAACATCTGTATGTGGTGCCTGATCCTGCAGGAAGGCTTGGAGTTATTGTAAGGGAATATTCACCAAACTGTTCATAATGAACGTTAAATGGATAGCAGAGATTGTACTAGGATCCTATTTTCTGTAATTTGACCAAGACAGTGGAGTTAACGAGTAAAGTAAGTGCAATTAGGGGTACGATCGTTATTAATTATGTATGCAGAGGGATTGGAGGATAAGCTGGAACGCGTGAGCATTTGTACGTCTGGCATGGAGGTGTAGGAGAATTCGTTCTTACAGTCCGGTTACAAAACGAACGCTAATATTTCAACATTTCATGCAGCAAGAAACCACATTCTGGTGCTGGTCATTAATTAGCTAGCTAACAGTTAAAACAAGGCTCGGGCCGTACCACAGCTGCTGCTCTGATGTTGCGCAGTGGCAAGTAATTAACCTTTCTTCCGCACAGGGATTCGCTACAAGATCATCACCGTGTTGATGAAATAATTATTATAAATCCTGTCTCTCTGTTGGGTTGACATTGTTAATTACTTGTCAGTAATCAGCTACCACTGACTGCGCTCCTGTGAAGCGCTCCGGCGCAGATGGGAAGAGATGTTCCATCCAGGCTCTGCTGACTCGGACTCGGTCGCACTCCATGGGACAGTGGCACCAGCACTCATAATTAATTATCTTCTCACCCAAAAGATTTGCCTCAGATCACATACACTCTCCTTATCTAATGAGATGGCTTCTCCAATTATCTCGAGCAGGGAGGCAACGACCGCTTGTCAATAAATCAGGGAAAGTGATGGCAGCTCATGGAGGGTAAATTTCAGAAATTATCCTATTTACAGGCATGCCAATAAGGCATATTACTCCGCTGAATACTCTTAACCACGCTCACTCATGTTTCGCTCTCGGAGGAAAACGGTTTAGGAGGTTTAAGGGCAATTTCGGTTTGTAGGCAGAGAAAATGAGGGCTGGCAAAGAGAGCGTTTTGCTGATGAAGGGCCGACGGGCTTCCTTTAACTCCTACCAAGGTGGAGGGACGAACTGAAATTCCTAGGGTGGAGTACTATATTGGTGCTATAAAGGATGGGTAGAGGCTATGTGATGCGATATCTATATTATTTAAATCATAGGGCCAAATTTCGCATTTCTCCAGTAAGCCTGGTAAATGATACGGCCTGACACCGAGGAATATACATCCAAATGACAGAAAATGGTGTTTGTGAAATGTTCTGATCAGAGCTCTGTATGCTACATTTACTCTCCTCTCCGCTCATCATTTTCATCAGAGAAGACATTTCTCAATTCAGTGATTCCCTGCTCCGTCACACAGCCAGTGTGGATCGTTACAAATCTGTGGCTCCATGTACAGCGCTGTGCAAAAGTCTAGGACCACCATGACGTTTGTTATTTTTAGTCATGTATAATGGCAATCCATAAATATATAAAACAACCTGTCATATATCACACACACAGAACAACTTTTTGCCTTATCTGCTGTAGTAGCTAGTGCTGCCGGAGTTTCATCGCCTGGGCATCAGAGATATTTAATAGACTCCCTAATAGTGCTCTTAATCAATAACTAACTACATTTTCTCTTTTCTCTCCAAGCTCATGTTCCGGTACCAGTTCCAGCCCTCTAAGATTAACAAGTTCCTCCACTTCAACACCACTTTACTTGTTTCCATCAAAAGAAACCAGTAGCACCATGCCCCGGCCCCACTAGAGGGCAGTATCTCTCTCCATCCTTCGGTTGTCAGGGGGACGATGGATATCCTGAAGTGAAATAGCTGGTATTATTTACTCAGCTTTACAATTAGCGAGAGTGAGCAACCAGGTCTATGGAAACGGCCCAAAAGAATAAATTGGTTTGATCAAATGGACTTCTGATCAGTTAAATGAAATGAAATACAGTGGATTCTGGTTAATTGGACCACCGGTTAAAGGGACCAGCCGCTTATTCGGACCAAATCCTTAAGTACCAAAACAAATCCTATTATATACGTGTAATGTTATTCGCTTATTTGGACCAAAATTCAGTTTAAACGGACCAAAGAAGGTGAGAGTGAATAAGAAAAAGAAACCACAAGTCGCCACTTAGAGCAGATACAAAGCGGATCAGCGATTTATGGGAAGATTTTGGGGCTTCCCAGGAGAATTTATGCTTTTATCAAAGGTCAGGAAATCCGAAAAAAGTTGTGTTGACAAGAGCAAAACCAGCGGGAGGTGACCACGCCCACCACTTTCTTGATTCTGTTCAAGAGAACGCGTCAGATCACACTGGATAAGTTCTTCAAACGTTGACTGGAATTTAGTAAGAACTTGTTTTTTAC
>JAVSBV010000138.1:533460-548902 GCA_033117975.1 Parotocinclus spilosoma | reverse complement strand
CTACACATTGTGTAGCTACAACAGCTATTTACTGTAAATCATCATATTTTAGCATTTATAACATTCCTTTATTGTTAGAATAAAAAAAATATATATATGTTTTCATACATTTTGTGATTTTTTTTTTTAATGAAAAAGTTTCGCGAAACAGTGAAAATCTGCTATATACGATACGTTTATATATATTTATTCTGTTCGGCCGTTTTTGTAATAGTGTAATAGTGTTTACGTCACTACTCGGCCAATTCGTGCTGCATCGAGAATTACAATGCATCTTAACTTCCGACTACAGGGACGTTCATGTGGAACTCCCTAATGGGAAACTCGTCTTTCCGATAAAACCGACACCACTTGAAAGCACGGTTAGTTCTGACCTGACAAGCTCGATTGCTTGAGAAGAGTTCTCACTGTGATGATATTTGTGATAACACATGGCTTTTTCACACCAAAACAGTATCAGTCAGCTGACACGTCGCCAGGTAACGACAAGCTTATACACACAAACATATGACATTCACATAGAATCCTTTTAAAACCCTTAATAAGTAATTCAATTATATTCTTAGTTCCTTTTTGGGTTTAATTTCTTTTTTCCTTTGTCACCTAAATATAAATATGCCTTGTGTAGCATGCCGTGTTAAAACAGGACAGGGAATCGTTACCTCGTTTGCTGTGGACCTACATTCTGCCGGAAGGTGTTGTCAGTATTTAACCATATTAAGTATGAAGTTAAGTGTTTGTTTGATTTTATTTTCTTACTTTATTTTGTTTCTTTATATTTATTATTGATGTTGGAAAAAATATCATGACTGTGATTATCTACGGCACTCACCTTCAGATAATGCAGGCTTGATCACAGGCTTGATGTTATTTAAGATAAAAGGCGCTCTCTCTCTCATGTTCCTTTGCTTATATAATTGACGACAAAGCATATAATCAGATTAACAATTTGGGTGTAAAGTTAAATCTTTGGGGGAAAAAGCCTTTATTTAAAGAAATTCAGCTTGAGTTCACAATATCTCAAAGAGCATCCTGGCTTTTCCGCCTTCAGGTGCCCCCAGAAATGCTCAGTGCGATTTTGTTGAGGTGACTGTAGAAGGAAATCCCTGTCAGTCAGCACTCCTTGATCTTTCTTTTTTGTCCAAGTTGTCGTTGCAAAACTTTTTGAATCTGTATCCTGCTGCCTCATTTTTACTAATAATCAGACTCTATTGGTTAAGGCAAAAATAATGGAAAAAAATGAAGAAATATGTACAAATTGTATGTTTAGTACTTGTAATCCTTTGGAGCTACTTTTGGAGCTTATGTAATGTAACATATTTTTAGCTGAACCCATTGCTATCACTCGCCTTTATTAACGCCTTTAGCCAGAGTGACTTATAACTAATACAATCTTAACAGTCGAAAAAATTGTGGGTTAACGGCTTAAGAAAAAGTGGGTTAAGAACCAAACAGTAGCAGCTTAGAAAGGATTTTGAACCCTGTACCTTCTGGTCTACAGTCTAGTACCTTAATGACTATGCCACCATAGTCCTTCAAAGGTGGAAAGGACTGCCATGACAACATTAGGGTTGATTTTGGTGCGAATGGACGTCTAGTAATGATGATTAGAATATCATATACGCTATAATAAGAAGGTCCAGTTCTCCGGGATGGAACATTGTAATATTGTATCGCTTGTGAGTTGCTCTGGTTGAAGGCAAATGCTATATAACTAACTGTAAATAACAATACTTGTGCAGATTTTGGTCTAAAAAAAGATATTTTGAGTATTAGTGTAGTTTACAATATTTTTACCCTTTTTTTTTACACTTTTACCCAGTGACTACAGGGATTGGAGTTTCTAAAGCTATGTGGATACCTGGTTTGTTGGCCGCTGAGGTAAAACTAAAGGGACAAATCAGCCTTCTGTTGTCACCAGTGTTTAGAGTAAACATCGCAACATGACGTTACCATCTCACAACCTCCAGAGAGCTCCTCCTAGGTACTTTTGTGTGAAAGGAACCGTCACAGGATGTGTATTTATCGGATTGGGATTGGTAACTCTTTGGAAGAGCAAACGCATTTCGGGTTGTTTTAGATCAGGTTCTTCCTGGCCATGGTTTGCAGAGGTGGGATTGGGGTCCGGACTCAATCCTGCTTGAACACAGGACAGTTTAAAGTCTGCCCAGTCAGTTGGTTAGTGTTAGGGGTAGGGGTTAGTGTTGCATCAGGACTCCTTCCCAAGGGACTTCAGCCAAGCACCCTAGGGTCATTCTTACTAATAATTTGATGTGATCAACACCAGAACACCCGACTGGCCTCAGTCATATAATTATAATAGAGCCACTTTTGACAAAACAGGCTTCATTGCCTGGAACTGCTCAGAACAGCTGAACACAGCATGTGGTACGGCTAATGCAGGATCACATTTGAAGAAGCTTTTAAAGCCATGACTTCCCTGTACTTTGAAGTACACATTCTTCCAGCGTGGCTTAAATCTCAGTCTTTTTTCACGTGTAAGCACTGTAATGACACAGTCCTCTATAAAAGTCTCCAGCAGCCCTGAATAGCATCACACACACAAAAAAAATCAATCCATCCCTGATGGCTGATAGGTAGTTCCCTTTGTGGCTCTTAGCCGAAAATTGGAAGCAGGGCTGGATAATTGATTAAGCATCAGCCTGCTTTTACGGGTGATGGATTCCAGGAGTCCAACTGCTTATTTCTGCTGTTAGGTGTCTGATATGGCCAGGCACAGAGTATCTGTCATACTCAGAGCGAGGTGAGGTTTGTAGACTTAAAGGCTTAAATTTGCCAACAGCAAGCGCCGCCCGAGGCAAGTGGAGCCAGTCTGTTTTCCTTAAGCCCTGTGAATCTCGCATTCCAGAGCGTTCCCCCCTGCCGTGGCCTTGATAAGATGAAAGGCGTCCATAACAGTTTTGCGTGTTCACGCTCGTAATCTGGGTTTGGATTGAGGCCTAGTTTGGTCATTAATGCAGCTTTATGATTGCATATGCTAAAAACAGCAGAAGCATTTGGCTCTGTATTGTTATACCAAATGCAGTACACTTACTTATTAAGAGGTTTGCATTTTCTTTTTCAGTCAGTACTTTAAATTCAGCTCGAAATATATTTGTATAACACTTGTAACCATTAGTAAGGCTTTACAACGAGCAGCCAGAGGCCACAATGGAAATGAAAAAAACTTTGCAGTGAAAATTACTGCAGTGAGAGCACTCGAGGCCTTTAAGGAACTAGCAATTATGTAACATATTAAATGTTTATTAAACCTTTATTGTGAGATTTACACGTATAGCGAACATACAAACGAGTACGAGTACTGTTGCTTACGAACTTTGTTCATTGAAAAATATATTTGCAAACAATACATTTCGAAACGATCTACAACACAATGTATAGGTACTCAGCATGCGAAGCATAATACTGTAAAAAACAAGTTCTTACTAAATTCCAGTCAACGTTTGAAGACCTTATCCAGTGTGATCTGACGCGCTTTAGTGGCCAAGTGGCGACTTGTGGCTTGTTTTTTGTAGCAAATAGAAATGTTAGGCAAAGACCTGTAGGTGGTAGTAGAGGGCTGGGGAGAAACTCGGGAGTTTTAGGGTAATAATGCCAGAGATGAAGAGTTTCTTCACGGAAATTACATACTGTACACGTTCTTTGGTCCGATTAAGCAGAATTTTGGTCCAAATAAGCAAATATAATTACACGTATGTAATAGGATTTGTTTCGGTACTTTAAGATTTGGTCCCATTCACCGGTGGTCCTATTAACCGGAATCGACTGTATATAAAATGGCCATTATAGCCTTGCTAAAACAACAAATCGAATGGAGGCTTAAGACTTTTGCACAGTACTATATGACAGAGTCTACACATGATTTCGGAAGTTTGGAGGAGATTGAAGAAAAAAATATGTACCACGTGCAGAGAAGCGACTGATCCTGGGGATTAAGAATAAACCTGCCAGGACTGAACACCATGCTTTGGATGGGCTTCACCGTTTCAGAAGATCAGTGAGATATCCTGAGGCTAAACTATTTAGGGCTTTATAGGTCATTAGCAGAATTTTGCAGTCAGCATGAAACTTGGGCAGCCCATATAACCTGTATGATGAGGGTAATATGATCTGGTAAGTGTGCTAGCTCAAGCTTGTATCAGGGATAGCCGGGTGGCACAACTTCCCAAAGATCCATTGTACAGTAAGCTTGGCTTTTTTGATGCTCTTTCTCAGTTTTATGTGCCAATGATGTCTGAAGCAAATGAAATTGGTTTGGTGAAGCTATGATCATGGATGTTCAATCAGACAGCTCTGTTTAAATAAAAACATCAAACATCACATGGTGTCTTTTGGACATTGGTATGCTGCTAGCTGCTGCCAGCTTTAGCAAAAAGACCATTACCAGCCCACCAGCACATGCCAGCTTAAACCAACATGGAATATGGAACTTGTGTGGACTTACTGATTGACCAACATACCAACATGCAAACCACAACATGTGCTTGTCTTTTTTTTTTACATTTACGGCATTTAGCAGACACCCTTATCAAGAGCGACTTAAAATTCATAGTCTTACAATCCAAACAAATTGGACCCAACTGTGAGAGCTTGGCAGAGGCAGGATTTGAACCCTGGATCTTCTGGTCCATAGTCCAGTACTTTAACCACTATGCCACTACAGTCCCCCAACAGGAAGTCTTAGTTCTGAGCTATAACTATCGAACTATCTGAACTATCGAACAACAATAGTACTGGACTATTTATCATCCATTTCTTCGTGTCTAAGATCTAAATATAATTTAAACAATACATGATTAATATCAGGCCTACAACACAGCCTTGATGCTAGAACATTGTCTACAGTTCTAAATAACAGCTATATGCTTGCTCATAAGTTCTCCAGCGTATCTAGCCTTTACATTATGATTTTGGTCAATAGACAAACAGTCTGTATACAGAAGCTGGACTTCTAGCTCTGATCAGCAGTGAAATGAGGAGAAATGAGGAGTACTGACATATTGACAAAAGATCTGCAGTGACAGCAAGCTGTATCATTAAGAGGGAAGAGCAGCTGCCACATTTAAAACGAGTCACGGTTGGACTTTCAACAAGAAAACACATCTGCGGTGTCACCTTATCAATTCTTAAGTAGTTCCACCTTGCTTCTGAACCATCCATGCTCTGGTTGAAGCCCAGCTGCTGTTCATTACTGCAAGTTAATTTTAGCACTAGTTTCCTCTACAGCACTGACCGATATCCTGTGTTACAGGTTAAGGGCAGGCAAAATGTCCCCCCAAAATACCTACTAGACTTAGTTGTAATATTTCATGATATGTCTTTTATAAACTAAGGAAAAAAGACACTACAAGCAAGCAGCAGTGCATAATAAACAGAAGAGTGGCTCTGGTTGCCAGATCTTACCAGAGTTGTCAACCAGGGCTTCGGAAATGAGCCCAAAAGAAGTAAATTTGCTTAATGTCCAAAAAAAGGCCACTTACTACAGTGTGAGAGTGACCACTTGATCATTAATTTGTTGTCTTATTAACTCACGGTAATAGGACTGCGGTAGCCTAGCGGTTAAGGTACTGGACTGTGGGCCTCGTGAGGGTTCAAATCCAGGGTTCAAATCCCACCTCTGACAAAACTGCCAATTAACCCATGATTGCTTGAACTGTAAGACTGTATATAAGTGGATAAGGGCATCTGCTAAATGCCATAAAATGCAAATGTCTTATCTTATGCCAAGGACATCTAAACAGGAACAACTAATCAATCTAACACACGTGTCTTTGTACTGTGGGAGGAGTTAACCCACATGGACATGGGGAGCACCCAGACGATACACCTGGAATCGAAACCAGGACCTTCTTGCTGTGAGGCGACAGTTCTAACCACTGACAAACCACACCATGCCCACTTGAGTAGTTAAAATGAAATACTATTAATATTTACAAGATGAACACCCTGTTACTGATTCTGTGCTACGACACTTCCTGTACCCTGGCTTAGAACATTACAGTGTAGTGCCTATGTAGAGTTTGTTTATACAAGTCGACTCAAGTCATATTTATTTCTGTAACGCTTTTTACAGCGGTGCATTGTCCCAAAGCAGATTTACAATATTACAATATCCTAAAAGGCCTATCTCAAACTGAGCAAGCTTAGAGGCGACAGTGGCAAGGAAAAACTCCCCTGAAATGTGATGCAAAGCAATATCTAACTTTTACCCAAAGTGTTCCTCAAGAACAATAACTGAAGTGCATTTTTTCATCTCAATGGAAAACGTTCAGCCCTCAAGACTAGTTCTATGGACTGTTTTACTTCCATATAGTTCTCTGCTTTATTACAGCGTTATCACCATGTTTTTCTTCATCCCGCCTCTAGAGGTCTCCCTTCTCCTTTAGAACTGAGACAGGCCTGGCTCTGTAGTTAAGCGGGTGGGAAAGTCCCTTAATTCCATTCATGTTTCCTCTGCAGCCTGGATTCAAAGACGTCATAAAGAGAGGGAAGACACTAAAATGATTCACACATATACCCCCAAACTAAACTAGAACTCGATCCGTTGTGATGATCCGGTTCAGCTCAGCTCGGCTTCATTATTCCAGCCGCTGCCCTGTAACAGCCTCGCACCATGCTCTGTAATTTAGCCCAAAGCTGCAGTGTGGGTACTAGGAACCTGCAATTCGCACTAATCCACATGCTTCACATGAGACCACACACAGGTCCAAATCCAAACGGGGCAGCCCACGGAGGTGCAGAAAAAATACCTTAAAAGTGTAGATCATATGTTCTGGATATCTGTACAGGCCATCATATGGCATATGTCACTTTTACACTCTCACTTTTCTCTCTCTGTTATGTAACTTCTATAACTGTGGAGGAAGTGTGTGTGTGTGTGTGTGTGTGTGTGTGTGTGAGAGAGAGAGAGAGAGAGAGAGAGAGCAGCTCCAAAGCTATGGCCTCTCATAAGGAGCTCTGGAAGGAGAAAATGGCTTGCAGCTGCTACACAGTGTGTCTTGTTCTAACCGCACACACGGTGACACCATTCGAGTTCAACAGAACTTCATGACCCACGGTTTGGCCTCCAAGACCTTCGACATACAATAGTCAGTGCAATAGTTACAGTATATGCTAGTGTTAGCCTGAATTGATCATAACTCTGGCTTTATAATCCAGTAGAAGTTCATTACTCTGTTTTGGAACTCTTTGGTGACCATACACCCTTATAAACAGTCAATGTGGGGGCACTCTCGTCCAGTTTGACATGCTTCTGTTTACCCCCGTGAATACGTCCCTTGCTACTCGATCACCATAATTGAGTTTGCATCTCATTTCGAACAACATTCTGTGACTTTCCATTTGCTTTTCTGTTGCTCTCGTTCCATGAAATAAAATCAAATGCTTCTTTTGAAACTCGCTTCACATTCATTTTGTGATATAAGATATAATGATGCACTATGAATACAATTCATAAGAAGTATTACAGATTAATTTCTGACATCTTATTATGTTGGCATTTGAAAGAATGGTAATCTATGGAGCATAAACTGTAAATGAATATACCTCAAACCTTAACTAGAGCAAAACATAACAGCATGTGTATTGACTTTACACATTGCCTGGATACAAACTAGCCCGAGGCACCTCATTTTGGACATACATCCACATACACAGCATTAAACTTTAACCACAGTGCAAGTCAGAACTCGCTTTCCTTTATATGCTGGTCTTAAAAAATCCTGTATTCCCGGTCTAACCTGAAAAAGGATGTGTTCCCTGCTTGTGCCTGGTCTTCTCAAGGTGTTCTCAAAGTGTATCGGGCAGGGTTCCTTTGCCAGCGTAGAATGTTAAATTAAAGAAACTCACATGCAAGGAAAGATCAGAAACGGTGCTTGACTCACCAGGTTCACAGATACAGGTTGTGCTCTGTACAGTGTTTGGAGGTGTGCTTTCCCAGGAGTCCCAAAGGCTGAGCTATTCCACACAATTTCAGTCCCCAGGACATTACATGCACAGATAAGTAATATAAATAACTATTAAAAACAGACCTAAAATGGAAATTGAAATGGCATACAAAGCAGCTTAAGGCATCTTAGTTTGGATGAACATCGACAAACAAAATTTCTGTCCCAGTTGTTTACCAGGACACAGATCATGCCTAGAATTCGAAACTAGCTTAAAATCTTTAGCAGAAGGTCTCAGAATGCATAAGAATTATTATGAATGTACATGAATTTTTACATATGTAAAAAACCCCATGATCCATTGCCATTTACTGTACATTTATGGCATTTTCCAAACACCCTTATAAATTGTGACTGGCAATAGATCCAATTTTAGAATTCAGGCAATTTTGGCTTAAAGATCTTGGTCAAGGACCCACCGAAGGCAGCTTGGCAGAGATAGGATTTGAACCCTGGACCTTCTTGTTCATAGCCCAGTACCTTAACCATACCTGATCCAACAATCTAGTGTAATATTCCCATCAGTTCAGCATGGGATCAGACTCGTTCCTTTAGAGATGCTTGCACATTCCTGAGAGTTGTATCCGTGGTGCTTCCCACACCTCCTCCCTGATTCAGAGATTTATGTTGAAGAGACAGATTCCTAATGGGAAGTGAAAGGAAGTCCCACCCTTTGGCCCTCAAACTGTTTCTTCTGCACCTGGCCTTAAAGCCTTGGGTACAACAGATCAAACGGAGATGAACAGACGAAGGAATGCTGATTATCTCAACTTCTGGTTGATTGAAAGAAAGATAACTGGCATGATAAATGGTGCAGAACACTTGATCTTGACTTAATGACACTGGAATTGGTGAAATAACAATGAATAATCTGTAGCATTACCGGTTTCATACCCATACAATAAAAAGCAATGTCTGGTTGTGTCATTTGTTAAAGCAGTTGTGGTAGCACTGTGGCTGTGGCTCTGTAGTACAAATCAGAAAAGTCATAAGATTTTTCTCACTGTCAAACCCTTGAGCAAGTGAAATGACGGGGAGAATGACATCTGCTGAATTCTGTCAATCTAACAGGTTCTCCCAGTGGCCTCTGGGTGTTTTAGTTTCCTCCGTCTTCCCAGAGCATGATTCTAAGCGTTACAGTGTGATGCCCTGGCACCAAGACCAAAGTGTAAGATCAGAATACATTGGTTAGTGAAGACATTTACATGACTCAGTGGTAAAGATTTGGATTTCTAATCAGACCACTGTGAGTACTCTGTGAGTGCCACTGTGCAAAAGTCTTAGGCCACCATTAGGTTTGTTGTTTTAGCAATGTATAATAACTATAAACAGTGAAACTTTGGACATGTTTGGTCCCCCAACTGAAACAAAAATCCAAACTACTGTAGGTTAAACTAAATCTGTTTATGCTCAAACAATGCAGCTCACTGTTCCTTATATTCTGATCTTTAAAAATCATGTTCTCCAGTCTTACCCAAAGACGGATGGGGTTCCCCATGTGAGCCTGGTTCGTCTCAAGGTTTCTTCCATAAAGTGTCTCAGGCAGGTTTTCCCTGCCGCAACAAACTCGCATGCCATGAGAGATCAGAAACAGTGCTTGACTCACTAAGTCCACAAATACAGATGTAGTCTGGAATTACAAAGACAAACGAATTGAACCACTGACCAAACCAGCTTTATGGTTTACTGAAGGTAACACTTCACGTTTCGAGTCACCCACGAAACCACAAACCTTTAGCAAGGAATCTGCTGTATAGACCGAGATGCCCTCCCTAAAGAGCTAGCATCAGATTGGGATTGTATTTACTATGTAACTATTATTGTGATTTACATATGAATGAGTGACCATGGTTTACAGTCCTGCCTGCTTTATGATGCATATTTACAGCATCTTCAGGCATCTGTGTATCTCCCTTAATAGCCAGTCCTCAACTATTTAGTTGGTTGTCTGAGTCACGTTTGTCTGTGTCATAGTGGCCCCTGCAGAAATGATTTCCCTTGCAGTGACCCTGACTGGTTAGAAAGTTGTTTAGTTGTTGGCCACCAGTCAACTCCATTGTTCAATAACGTCCAACTGTTCAGCATTTTACTGCATTACTTTAATACCTTTTCATATTTTAAAATAGTCTGTTCCTACATATGTATAAAGTTTAATTTTAAGATTATGGTAAAGACTGGAATTCCATTGCCCCAGTTGTTTTGTGTCTCAGGCTTACATATGTGAGTCATGATGTAAATGTACTTTTTTTTAAATAATTTTACAAGTTAATACTTTGATTCTTGCTAGTTTTAACCAATTCACTTGTGTCCAGTTACCAGTTGTAAATGGTAAATGTGTTAAATCACAAATCTCACAAATATGGGCCTTCATTTTCCCTAATGTTGGTCCTCATATTAGCTTCTGTATAATCCCCAAAATTGCATGTGTTGTGATGATTCTCCAAAAAGAAGCCTTAAGAAAAGAGGAAGATGTTAATAAGTAAATTAAATAAGTAAAAATAAAATAAATAAAGACAAGAATCCAGACCTGTACAATTTAGCTTGTATTTGTGCTAATGATTGATGAACATATACAGAACAATCGGTGGCGTGATGGGCAACTCAGTAGATTGTCATTAACTAGTAGGTAAAAGTACTGGTGCATGTCCAAATCTCATCTTGCTCAAGTGTTCCTAAATAAATATTCAATCACGAGTTTTGAAAACAAGGTGCAAATGAGAACAAAACGCTCAAAACCCCTATTTAACATAATGCTAATGAATAATGAATGGTAATGAATACTAAACTTATTCAAGGTAAATAGAATCAATTTAACACTAGGTCTTGATGAAGCTATAAGCAAGGACCTTGTTGAAACATGTAATGCTGGTTGAGCGGTGAAGGTTCTGGATTTAATTCGAGTGTTGTATGCACTGACTGGTTTTCATCCTGTTTTATCATTGCCGAAATCCTTCTAGCTGTAAAACACCCTAATAGTTCACAAAGATGATGCCATCAGCCTTGGTGGCTCAGTAGCTTTCATTTTCAACTACTGATTGACTGCCAAGCTACAACTGGTGCTTATCTACCAAATGCTCCAATTGTTCCCATATTAGGATACCGAAACTGCCTATTGGTTTCACTGTAGAACTCACTGAAGCTACAGACGACCCAGCACACACTAATGGGTTCATGATTAAGGCCTTTAAACTGCCTGATTTAATTGTATTCTGGATTAGGGTGCCATGCTAAATCGAGGATTAATATTTACTCTAAAGCTTGCCCACGAAAAACTCACTGATATCTTAGGCTAACTTTAGGCACCTTTTTGGAAGGCATCATGGCTGTTTATTATTCGGGCTGGGGCGCTTTAATGACTCAGGTTCTGGACTACTAATCAGAATGATTGTGATTTGAAATCCTGACTAAATCAAGCCTCGACAGTTAGGTCCTTGAGCACTTGTAAATCACACTTTATAAAGGCATGTACATAAATGCTGTAAACATGAATTAGCACCAGCAGTTCCTTCTCCACTGGTACCTAGAACTCCAGGGAAACTAACAACAACACCTGCAGTCTGAATCCCTCGGAGCTCAGTCATGCCTTCACAATATTAAAAACTTAATTGCCAAATCCCAAGTTGAGCAAGCCTAGGGCGACAGTGGCAAGGAAAAACTCCATAAAATGGTAGGAAGAAAACTTTGGGAGGAGCAAGACTCAACAGGGGACCCGTCCTCCATGGGTGGCCTAGATGCTAACTAAATAAACACCACAAGAATATTAAATTATGGCAAAATCAGGTCCATAAATAACTAACAAATTAATAGTAAAAGTTTAATTAGTAGTGGAAAAATTTGAAAATGAACTAAATAATAAAACAAAATACATTATAAAATGAGTCCCCAGTGGGCGGTCCTTGGCGGCGCATCGTCTCCTAATGTCCAACCGATGGAGGTCCATCTTTGGGTCCATTATGTTATATGTCATTATATATTTGCTAATGGAACAAATGTAATTGCGGCCCGAGCCTTTTGCACAGTCCTGCATGTGCTGTGGAAGAAGACTGAAGGCTGATCGCGCCCAAATTAAAGAGCGTGTATGGAATGATGGCGGTTCATCGAAAACGAGGCCAATTAATGACACAAGCTGAGAGGATTCGCCAGAAGCCACAAAAAAGGCAGGCGAATCAATAAAAGCGCTACAGCCATGCTGCCTCGTTCATATTTTCCCAATTACACATTTCCACACTCCGCTTGCGTAGGGCCCGTTTGTTCGGTTTCTAATAGATGAACACTCAGGAGTGTGTGATCAGGACTGACCGGAACAGCCGGCGAGTTTACAAGGTAAGCTCTCTCAAATTGATTTGTTAAACACCGTTTTTAAAGACACTTTGCAAAACATTTGCGCAGCGGCCTGGGACCGAGGTCATTACGGGCTGTGTCTGTGAATAATTTCATAAGGCAGCCGGCTATTTTGACAGTACTCCGAAGCGGCCACGCTCCCCAGCTTCCCACCGAGACGCAATAAGGAAGTTTCAGATCTTTAATTTGTAATCATCAGCACGTCACCCTCTCAGACACGTTTAAGGACCTGCCTGGTAAAACGGCAGCGTGAATAACACGAATAACAACAACAAAACTTAGGCCGCTCCAGGAGAAAATGTGATCAGCAGGCACCGCCGGGGCGCCTCCTAGGGAGAGCAAATTGGATGAGCTGAACACAGAGAGCCCCGCCTTTCATTTCATTAGTTGGTTCTTGACAACGTGCACAATAGCAACCCTAGAGTCTAATTTCCAAATCTCAGTTTGTTTGAGGCTTGCTTTGCTGTCATGATTGCAGTCGTTTCAACAAATAAAGATAACAAAAAAAAGTCCTGTCCGAACTATTCCTGCGTTCATGACGTCCCATACCAGTGACGTAAATTCAGAGCGTTACATATCACGTCAGAATTTTTTTTTTTACTCCGTGATGTTTGTTTGTTTATTTTGCTTCTTTTACGTTGCGATCGGCATCAGCGGCCATGTAAGCGACACACACATGGTTATATCCATACACAAGTTCATCTCAACACCAGTCACATATACTGTATATATATATATATATATATATAAAAGTCAATGCCAATTTGGAGTAATCAATTGACCTAACACACATGTCTTTGGACTGTGGGAGGAAACCGGAGTACCCGGAGTAAACCCACGCACACACGGGGAGGACCCAGGTCGCTCCACCCTGGGATTGAACCCGGGACCTTCTTGTTGTGAGGCAAGCGGGGCTACCCACCGAGCCCCCATGCTGCGCTTCTACTCCGTGAACCTTATGGCCTTAAACAAAATAAAATAAATTCCTAAAACAAAGTGTAAAGAAAAATGAAAAGAGTGCTACCCGGGCGAATCTAATCTTCTCTTCTTTACCGAGAAAATAATAAAGGAGAAAAGACAAGGAGTACGAGGGGAAGATGCGGCCCCCTTAAAATGTGTCTGGAGCAAAGGAGCAAATAAAAAAGTCCGAAGACTTGCAAGGTCGTCCCTGGTTGGCCCCTGTGGGCCGTGGCACGGAGCCTTTCCTCAGCGCAATGGTGTGTGTTTATGGGGGAAAAGACACCAGTCTAAAGGATGAAATTGAACAGATTAGCATGAGCCGCCCCGCTTTTGATTGCCTCTGACTGAAAATATTTGAAAGCCACCAGGGGCCCCTCAGATGTTATGATATGGTCAATTCAGCTCCCAATGTGTTTTTCCACCGGCTCCTGTTATAGAAATTGAATTGATATTTTGTAAACTTCATTTGCGGATAATGTGATCTGACAGGGACAAATGCACAGGCGAATTGTTTTCAAACCGACTCCAAATGAAACTTATTACAGGGTAAATGTGCATTTCTTTGTCTTCCCTGCTCTCCCTCGGCATTGTTCGCGTCTCCCTCTTAGACCCTGAATATGTATCCATTTTCAGGGTAATTGAATTGGTACTGTCATGTGTGGAGGCCAACAGATTCGCACGGCAGGGCGGATGGCCCGAGTGATTGAATTGAAAAAAAAAGGGGAGAAAAAATTTCCTTCGCCATGAGCCCACTAGGTCACAGTGTCATCATAAGATAGACACACCTCACTGTTTTCTGATTACACCGACGGCCCCAATTGTCTTTCCAATAATCTGCCCCTCTGATATAATGCAGACTTTTCCAATTCGGCCGGCTCCGGCCGGACCTCAGATGTGTTACATATTAATTTCCTTCCCCCGTAAAATTTGCTCAGCTTTAGTTCAAATTCAGTTAGCCGGATTGATGAAAGTGGCAAAAGGATACGACGTTTACTGATTCTCCCTTTTCACCTTTGATTAGCTCCACTTGTGAATTATTCCTTTGCTGTCAGTGTGCTATTAAGCAGCCGGGAGGGCCGAGCTCAAAGCCGGGAGCCGGCAGAGGGAAAATAAGGGGGCCCGCTATCCTAACACAGCACCCTGACACCACTACAGGCTTATTAAAAAGACAGACTGGGCGTATGCACGTCAGGAACTGTAGGTGTTGATTACAGATTAAAAAGGGCTTATGATACGCAGGATCCCAAGGGCTGCAGGGAGACGGCTTCATAAGTAAGGATAAAAACCTGTAGTCATTTCGAGCCATGAACAAATATATGGGCAAAGGATTACATTTAAGGGTCGCTGACATTTCGGTTTGATCTAATGCGTCAAAAATGCTCAGTTGCATTCCGTAGTCCAAAAAGCGTCATGCTTAAGGGACCTATAGTGCTGTGCAAAAGTATTAGGCCACCATTAGTTTAGCTATATCATTGTTTTTCACTGGACTAAAATCCATACATTATTATTTCCCATTCCTCTTTGTTATAATAAAAGCAGACCATACAGGAGATGATTACTTTATTACAGAAAAACAGCTTATACAGGATAAACATTGTGTTTCATTTACATTTACAGCATTTATTTATTTATTTACATTTACTTATCCAGAGCGATTTATAATTCATAGAGTCCAAGTGGGTTAAGGGACCCAACTGTGGCAGCTTGGTAGAGGTGGGATTTGATCCCTGGACCTTCTAGTCCATAGTCCAGTACCTTAACCGCTAGGCCACCCCAGTTTCCACCCCTTACATGTATTCATAGTCAGTTCATAGTAGCCTGATCAGGACTGGTATTTTTTAAAGGGTATCACTGTTTTGGAAGTTGAACATGCAAATGTACGGTAAAGCTCACAAGACTGGATTAGTGACAAATTGTCAGCAGTATGTTATAAACGATTAATATACCGTGTCTAAATTAATAAATCTAATGGTGGCCTCAGACTTTTGCATAGCACTGCATGCAACTAAAGTACAGGAAACTGTTAAAAAAGGGGTACACTAATGCAGTCGAATCCGGTTAGTTGGACCACCGGTTAATGGGACCAGTCGCTTATTCGGACCAAATCCTAAAGTACAGAAACAAATCCTATTATATACATGTAATGTTATTCGCTTATTTGGACCAAAATTCCG
>JAVSBV010000138.1:505600-515695 GCA_033117975.1 Parotocinclus spilosoma | reverse complement strand
AAAAGTCTCAGGCCACTTTTTTCTTTTTTTTTACTTTATTTATTTTTTTATTATTTTTTTCAGAAATAAGATTCAGATTCAGAAAACCTTATTCATCCCCTAGGGGCAATTGAAAAAATATGTCCAGAACATTGCCGCCATCTTGAAAGCCGCCATATTAGATCAAGGGCAAGTTTTTTTCCAATGGGAAGGTGGTCATGTACGATATCAAAGATTTCAATTTTGTGGTTTAAAAGTTATCAACACAAAGTTCAAAACTTTTGTTGTTCCTCACAGGTAACTGAAGATGGAATTGACGATTCTGGTGTGTTCGGAGAACGCCGCAACAGACTACCCAGAAAGGACTGACACTCAGAAAGATTTCCAATATCACACAGCACTTTTACATCCCTCATAGCCAAATTTAAGTTATTTACCTAATTTTACTATAATTTAATATAATTTTAAGTATTTACTTAATTAACATCTGGGCCACCCATGGAGGTCGGGTCCCCTGTTGAGTCTTGGTTCCTCCCAAGGTTTCTTCCTTCTACTTCCAGGGAGTTTTTTCATGCCACTGTCGCCCTAGGTTTGCTCAATTTGGGATTGGCCTTTTAAGATCATATAAGATTACAAAGCTGCTTTGAGACGATGTTCCATTATAAAAAAGCACTATATAAATAAATTTGAATTGAATTGAATTCAGAAAAACCGGGACTGTGGACGACAAGAAACGTAGTGATCGTCTGAAGAACCGCTACCAACCAAGAAACCTTAATGATGCTTTGGCAAAAGTCCACGATGCAGTTTAAAACCCACCTCTGCTGGGTCCTTGAGCAAGACCCTTAACCATAAGTATTTGGACTGTAATACTGTATCAGTCATGTGTTGCTCTGTGTAAGGGCATCTGCTAAATGACACAAATCTAAATACAGAAATGAACCCTCAATGTCATGGACCTGTACCTCCTACCCTCAACACAAGATGTTATGAGTGTTACCATAACAGCGTATATAAGCCATCACCTTTCACTTTTAAAAATTAGATTAGCAGTCATTTTACTTAAGTAAAGAATTCTCGTACGTCTGCCATCTATGGATTTCAAAGCATTTCTAGTAATTATTAAACATGTCTTAGAATTAGATCTGGATTCTTCTCAGCTTGCCATAGAAAAAAAAAAAAAAAAAAAAAGATCAGATTTCTATTAAATACATTTTTCTTTCATAATAATCCACCTTGCGAGGTGAACCTATCTTGCCATGACACCCAAAAACAGGCTTGGCTATTGTGCCTCGTTTGCTTTCCCATTCCAAAAGTGAGACGCCCGGGGACCAGCATTGAGGTTCCACCTTAAATGAGAAGCATCAGCTCAAGCTTGGGTGACCCTGGCTAATGTTTGCGTCCAATAAAGAACAAATCAGCGCCCAACTTGGCTCATCTTATCACGGAGTCAAAAGCGATGATCAAAGAAGTCGTAAAGATCCCATTTAATCTTTTGCCTATCTATCACACTGATGTCTTCATCCTCTTTGTGCAGCGGTAATATCTGCCCATTATGAAAGCAAAATAGATCTGGCGTGAATACAAGGCGAATGAAGTGCTCACTTTGATGTGACAGCGGGATCAGCGAGAGCGGTAATCTGTGGGAATAAAAAAAAAAAAAAAAAAGAAAAAGAAAAAGAAAAAAGATCTCAATTATTGGCCGGGTGTAATGTGGGAGAGCGGCTCCGAGCACGCACATCTGCTTTCATATATTGTGACATGCGCTGATAAAACATCCTTGCCAATTTACACTCTCTCTGCTTGACTAATCTCCAACTGCTCTCATAACCTCTAATCACTCCATCAGAGTGAGAGAGTGAGAGAGAGAGAGAGAGAGAGTGAGAGAGAGAGAGAAGGTAGCTGTGGCCCCAATGAGAAGGAGACTGTCCTAAATTCAAATTACATTTGCAAATGAGGCATGCGCCTGTGCCTGCTGAACATTAGGACTTTCCAGATTGTGGTTCGAAAAAGCACCGGGACGTTATGGAGGGAAAACATGCAGGCCATAACGACCAGCCCGAGAGAGTTACAGTGGCTATAGCTGAGCAGATCTGTTGTTATTAGTTCTGCCGATAATACACACGAGCCATTACGGCTACATCCTCAGTGTAGCCTGAACTAACACAATAAAACTCTGCACTGCATGACATTTCTGTAAATAGAGCTGGAAGAATAAATAATGATTATAGCCCTCGTTTCTCAAAGGTCCACACCACTGCACGACTGTACCTACTTATTTATTGGTTTGTTTGCTTATTGCTTTGATTCTAAATACCGAGCAAGAGGGATGGCTTCCCAAAACGAGTATTAATTAATACCGGCTCCTGTTAGGCTGCCGTACTTTCTAATTACGCCTCCAGGCTTGGATACGTCCCCTAACACAATTATTATTGCATCAATTATCATAAATTTCCCCCAGCAGCAATTAACAGTAGGGGAGGCCGGCGCTGCGTGTGTTTAAAGTGTAATAATTAAGCCGGCCTCTTTTGTTAATTAGCCTGTTCTGACTCTTTGCTTTTTATGCTGCTCGTCTGCTCATTACCGCAGCCGTTTAATTCAATTAGCACCTTAATTAGATGAACAGTCATGTTCTGATGTTGCAAATCTTGTTGAAAGAGCATGGTGTGATTAGCAAAGACAAACACTGCATGCAAATCAGGGACGGTAACGCTGGCGGGGATGCGAGGCTGTGCAGAGGAACAACAAAACTCCACACGTCCGCCTGCAGGAGCCAAAAAACGGAATACAGATCAATACGACGCAATACAGGACGATAAATTAATGAGCCCTACAATCTCACGAACATGCGGGCAAGTCTAGACAAGCGTATACAGGTGTGCGCAGTGTTTTTTATTTTCAATCATATTCATTTTAAGCACGTTAAAAGCACAAAACGTTACTGAAGTGCAGCGCTGTACTGTTTTCTGCATGAAACCAAACCAAAAGGGATGTTTGCATGTGGTTTTCTGCCTTCACTCGTCCTAGTTTTCTGTCATTCAGATGTAAATGGGATGTACATCGATACCTTGGGGTTTTTTTGTTAGATGGATCCAGGTCTCGTTGGGTACCGAAAGTGACCCAGAGCTATGAGCTTTCGTTACCTCTAACGATACTGTGCTTACATTTGGGCACCTCTAATCAGACAGGTAACGATCTTAAAACTATCACAGCTGGCTCTTACAAATCTGCAAACAAATCCTGCTGACTTCATTACTACTGTTTAAGACCAGACTTTTTTTAATTGCTTGTTCCTCGGATGTCCCTACTTAAGAATGTACTGAGGAGGGAGAAAAAAAATCAAAATAAATCTTTATTCTGCAGCACTTTTCAATTTCTCGAAAGGAGGAAGAAATAAAAATAAATTCTTCTTTAAAAATAACATTTATTTAACCTACAATTAAATTAAAGTGAATCTTGAGAAAAAAATTTAATGAACAGAAGAAAAGCACCGGAGGGCGGAAAAAGTAAAAAAAAATATATTCTGTTTTTAAAAATTTTTAACCATTGGTGCTGCGGCGGAACCGAGAAATTCGAAGATGATTTTTTTTTTTTATTATTCTTCAAATATGATCGTCGGCGGATCGGCGGATAAAAAAAGTCTGGCCTAAAGTATAATAAAACATAATAACTCGAAACAGAAATGAATGGAAATGAAAAGAAACTTTAAGTCGAGAAAACTGGTGGACCCGGCTGGTCGGGTTTGCAAAGCAAAACCCTCAGATGACTTTCTAACATGACGCATGAAAAGCCAGAAGTAAAGTAGTAACACAACGCTTTCGAATCCAGTGTTTGGAGCGAAAAAACAAAAGCACTTCTCATTTATTAAGATACAAACAAGCTTTGGTAGAAGACAATCAGATCGGAGACCACATTAAGACCACAGATCCCTGTCCTGCTCACCCAGAGCCCCCAAATAAATCAGAGCTCTTATTGACACCCCCAATGGGATGATTACCAAAAGAAGCCTGTTTCTACCCCCCAAAAAATGCCGTACTGTCAAAATGCCTAAACAATAGAGTGGGCTTGTAAGTATCCTGCTTGTATCAGCTGATAAATGGGCCGCTCTTTAAGGAACTTATCTCTTTAGGACTTGCAGCATGAGGAATGGCATCATTTGTACTGTTTGCCTGGCTGGACGAGTCAAGCTGGATCCATTTAAAAGATAGGGAGATACTGTCGACAGCAATAGACAGGGTAATTGCAGAGCCACTACTGTGGTATAAATTACATCAGTTCAAATGGCAGAGGGGTCCACCGAGAGCAAAGGAAAAAATCTGACAATTCACTCCGCTCACCACCCCACCAGCGCTTATCACTGTTTAGCAGAGAAAAAAGAGACAGGTGAAAAAAATTAAGTATTGATCAAATTAACAGTTTTACCAATCCGTTTAAGGAGGAAGGGAGGGAGGGTTGTTGGGTGGGGGGGGCGAGGAGCTGGGACAATTAAATTCCAAAGAGAATACAACAGCATAACTCATGACCTCTGCAGAAACCCACGACAGCAATGGATCTCTGCTCGGCACGTCTCCCGATCAAGACCACAACAACGCATTTCTAAATATTTGTTTGTTTTCTCATCGCCTCATCGCTCCCTACAGTCCATAGCACAAAACCAAAACAATAAACAAGTCATTCCTTTAGTACAGAAAACACATCGAACGAATCAGCTAAAACGAAAGAATTTTGCTTTATCAGGGCAGTTTGCGAAACAACTACAAATATTACTATCTTAACATTACTATATAGAAACATTATTAGTAGTAGTAATAATAGTAAGTCACACTTGTATGGCGCCTTTCAAAACTCAGGGTTGCTTTACAAAATGATCAAACCCGGAAGACTGCAGTTATTTGTGATATAGCAGATTTAAGATCAAAGTTATGTATCAATACATTTACATTTGCAGCATTTAGCAGACGTCCTTATCCAGAGCGACTTACAACTCATACAGTCTTACAATCCAAGCAATTGTGGGTTAAGGGCCTTGATCAAGGACCCAACCATGGCAGCCTGGCAGAGGTTGGATTTGAACCCTGGACCTTCTGGTCCAGAGTCCAGTTCCTTAACCACTAGGCTACCACAGTCCCACAGTACGATGGACGGACAGACGGGTGATGACACAGACAGACCTGAGGTGAGACCTGGAAGGCCTGGGGTGAAGGGGTCGAGACGCGCACAAGGAAAAGCGACCACAATGCTGACTGGGGACAAAATAGACCAGTGCACGTCCATGAGGGGCCACAAACGCTGCCCCACACTGACGAGAAGCTTTACCTTGCCAGGGGCAGGATACAAACCAGGGAGAACCTGTTTATAACTTTATAGACCTAGTTATAACTGGTACAATCATATAATTCAAGGGTGCCAGCATGCGACAGTTGGATTTAATCCTGGAATATACTAATCTAATGTCCAGGAACATCGTTTTTTCATAAACCCTTATTCAGAATTAATTACAATTCATTAAATATTACAATCAAAACAATTGTGGGTTAAGGGTAGTGGAGGTGGCATTTTGTTGTACAGTACAGTCTGGTATTTTAACTACTAAATGACCACAGTCTCTTTGGTTTTGTTTCCTGCCCCTGGCGAGCTGAGGTTTGTCTGTTGTTGGGGGTCCCTTCCTAGTAACACTTGCTTCCTTAATTCTGGGTTCTGTCCCTGTATCAAGTCAAGTCACATTGATTTCTCTAGCACTTTTTTACAATAGTGCATTGTCTCAAAGCAGCTTTACAATCTTATATGATCTTAAAAAGAAGCCAGTCCCAAACTGAGCAAGCCTAGGGCGACAGTGGCAAGGAAAAACACCTTAAAGGATATCCCATAATACACACAGCTATGTTATAGAAGTTTAAGTTTAAATATAAAGGTGCTGTAGATAACAGATACTAATAGTATTAGGAAACGATTTCTCTCCAAGACATTCCTCGAAGGGGCGTTAGACTTTAATACATAAACGCATTTTAGCCGAGAATAGGCAAACATAAAAGCAATAGCAATGGCGGTACAGAAGCCCGTCCTTATATTAAATATCAAAATGAAAAGTCCCATGTCAGTCTGACCTTACCCAGACAGATGAAACTTATTAGGTTATTATTTTTCCGGCCCATAAAATATGAATACGTTAAGGCCGGCAATTAATAATGAACCATAAATCTAAATATTCCGGTGTGTATTTTCAGGGCTGAATTGATGCTGCCACCTTTGCATCTCTGACCATTCTTCATTTAGATGAGGAATATAGTACTTCCAATTCGCAAAAAAATTTTTCCTGTCATTGTTCCGGAAAGAGGACTTCATATCCTGCTGGCAGTTTTTTCCTGCTTGGTGGTTTTTATGCACCGTCCGCTTAATCTCAATTTACATGTATGTCCTGGATTATGGGTTTATTCACGTAGGTCAGGTGGTTAAATCAGTGAAGTACACCATAACCGTTTCAGATCACAGCAGCAACAAATAATGGTATCGAATTACAGAATGTGTATATTCATATATAGTTTCTATATATATATATATATATATATATATATATATATATATATTCATTTTTCCTGGTCAAGGTCGTGGAGGCTCCGGTGTCCAGGGAGCACAGCGTCCAGGCGAAAGTGCAGGATCTAATGCAGGGTTGGTAAGGGATGATCCCTTGCCTGGCCTTCTCTCCCTCAGACAGACCTAATAATGTCTATCAAGAAACAAACCCTTGGCTATTGAGCTTTTAAACAACTTTTACAGGTTAAACTGTGGACATTTTATTTATTCGGCTTTGATATACTGCTATTGTAACCCCGAGGCTTCTTGGTTAAAAAATCTGGTTACGAACCAGGGAATCAAACAAACAAAGACTAATTACTTATCAAATGTGGGATTATTTAAAATGGAACAGCTACCCGAAATGTCAGTCGTTTACAAATCAGGGCCACAAATCAGCATCAAGTACAGGTGAGACTTTAGAATATAATATATAATAATATATATCTATATATATATCTATATATATATATATATACAAAATATAATTGCTTAAATTTTTCCCAACAGGTCGAAAAAACAAAGTGTTTACAAAGCCAGGACTATAATTACTGTAGTAATAATAATAATAATAATAATAATAATAATAATAATAGTATTATTGTAACGAGGACGTGAAAGTGATGATGTGGAAGTGTGGTAATTAAGGTACTAGACTATGGACCAGATGGTCCTGGGTTCAAATCCCACCTCTGCCACAGCTGGGCCCCTGAGCAAGGCCCTTCACCTACAAATACTTGAATTGTAAGACTGTATAAGCTCTGGATAAGGGAGTCTGCTAAATTACGTAAATGTAAATAATAATAATAATAATAATAATAATAGTTTATTTACCATATCCATAAATCTTAATTAATGACTGCTAATATTTAAACAAGCACACAAACCCATTTACGTACATACTGTACATAACCAATACCTGACTGGTTTGCCTTAACGATTTCCCAGTGCATTAATGGTGCACATCTAACCAAAGGATCCCTCTGCGTATTATCAGCGTTAATAAAGTTGTCATAAACATAAAGCACGCTCGCGTTTTCCCACCAAGGACTAACACTGATTTCTTCTGACAGCTCAAGGAAATCACTTTCCCGCACTAAAACCAAACCAATCGCCCTCCTAATACAACTTGATATCTCCTTGTTTATTTTGTTGCTGGCACATGACCATGATGTGAAGCCCCTTTGTGAAGGTACTACAGGATATCTTGCAGGTCACATCATTCTGGGGAAGTTGATGACTCGGTTAGATCTCCATCACCCTCCACTCAGGCGGAGAATATGTTCTGAACAGAGGCACACAGTTTAGATGGTGATGGAATCGAGAGCAGTTGACAGACTACTGACAGGCCTTTTCTGAGGAGATGCCTCTATTAGTCTCCTGTTACCCCTTAAGTCGTGTTTGCATTGCTGGAAGAAATGTGTATTTTGTTTTTGTATGCTACGGTTTGCCAAGACGCTTTGTGATATAATAAAGCGTGGGAAACGTGCGATTTCAAAGAGAATACAGTCTGATATAAACCTCATTGTGTCTGGGGTTTTTTTTCTGAGAATTTATTTAGGCTCACAGGACACAGTCAAAAGTCGCAGGACACTTTTTCCAAAGGTTTAAAAAGACGTTGTTTTCTTGTGGTTTTTTTTTGGTGATATCGGTTCTTCAGACAGTCATTAAGTTTCTAGTCGTTCACAGAATTTGGTTAGGAGGGATGTAACAGTGCTGTCCGAAATTGGTCGTCGGTTGTTGAAGTCCGCTGCTATGAAAAACTAAAGTTTTGACCTTTCTGCGTCAATAACCTTTTGACCACAAACGATATTGCAAATATGATCGCGCCAATCGATTTCTGATACGATTCTGATCTTCTTTGATATCCTACATGACCACTGGAATATCTTGCCCTTGATCCAATATGGCAGCTTTCAAGATGGCGGACATGTTCCGGACATAGCCTAAAAGATACCCCCCCCCTCCCCCATGACTTGCTGGGGTGTTCAGTTATGTAATTTTTCTTTTTGTTTCTGATATAAAACACCCTGTATTTAGAGCAATGGAATATAAAAAAAACGCTCTGCATTGTAGAGATGCATTTGCGATTCCGAACACCAGAGGGCGCGATCACACTTCATGCTCAACGCCTACGACTCAACGCCTGCTGTGGTTTAAATTTGAATACAAGTACACATTATTTTAAAGTTTTATCCTTCAGAAAAAAAATTAAAAAAATTGTTTTCACTCCAGTAATGTCATTTTTGTGTGAAAACAGGCCGCATTGTCTTATAAAAACAATTTAGTTTAAGTGGAAAGTGGAAAAATATTAATTTGTACTGTCACATCATCTTCAACTAGCTTTTCCCTAAAGCTTAGATTTAGATTATGAGAGCAGAAACCGGACCTTCCGTTTTTTTTTTTTTCACAAGTAATGCTGGCGGCGCTGACAGTTGCATTCATTTCAGCCAGAGGCGAATAATCCTGACAAGTTTATAAAGTGCCAGGGGGAAAGGTTATTCACTTAGAGTGCCGGGCGGCTGTAATTTAAAACAACTAGCCGCAGATCTGTGGCCGAGCGGCCCTTTCACTGGCCTCCCTCTGTGAAAGTTTTCAGCAGGACATTACACACTAGAGCAGGCACCAGATTGTGTGAGATTACGACAACATCCTGGAGCAGTCTGGGCTCTGTAATATCTCCATGTTTGCAGTCATGGCCTGTCACCCCAGCTGACCAGTGGGGATGCCTGGTGGGTCGCACCAGTTCCTCAATCAACTTCAAGTGTTATTAAATAGTGACCTCTATAAAGAAAAGCACAATATAATGATGGTTTAAACAAACGCAATTTATCATCCTCCTCACATTGACATTACTTTACCCTAGTACGGCCGGCCAAGCAGGGACAGTTCCGCTGGCTCGGTGGCCAGGCTCTGAGGCTTAAAAGGATTTCAGCTTGCTTCACCACACACTGACTTTAAACAGAGGGGACAATTATACGTTTATCAAAAACAAAAGGCTTTCTTATAACATACCTTCCAAACTGTTTTGCCCTCCCCGGATCAGGTTCCAGGGGTCCGGATCCAATCCTGGAATTCACAGTCCACAGTCATGTGCCGCTATATTGCAGGGATTTGCAAAGATGACTGGTGCGATGGCAGGGGGTGATCCCTCGATCAGCATCCACTCCCCCCAAGAATTGCACCGCCCAGTGGAACAGGGACTGCTGGGACTTGACAGGGCAGTTTCAGGTAACTTTTTGATTCTAAACATACACTGTTTGTTTATAGGCCTGCACACGTCTATCTATTATCATTTGTCTGTTTTTTTATCATTGATAAATGACTAAGGGAATTTGGGCTCTGAGGCACCTTACAGTGTATTTTTACCCCAGTGAAAAAAGGAAGTAGGCTTCTAGGGGAGGCAATTGTTGTTTTTGGTAAAAAATAGATACCAAAACAGGGACCAAGGGTAAGGGTAAGGTGACCAAGGGTTAGGGTAAGGGGGCCATGGGTTAGGGCAAGGGGGACAAGGTTTAGGGTAAGGAGGCCAAGGGCTAGGGTAAG
>JAVSBV010000138.1:441797-453400 GCA_033117975.1 Parotocinclus spilosoma | reverse complement strand
CTCTCTCTCTCTCTCTCTCTCTCTCTCTCTCTCTCTCTCTCTCTCTCTCTCTCTCTCTCTTTCTCTCTCTCTCTCTCCGTCGTGCTGTCCTCCCTGACTGTTGTGTTGTCACTTTTAATTTAACAGTCCAATGGTTTTTCAATTTAGCCTGTAAGAGCTGCGCTGTCACTTGTGACAAATGTTAATTGCATGGTGTTTGTTGTTGTTTGTTGTTTGTTGTTGTCGTTACTTTCTCTTCTCGATGACGACTGTCCCCATCCCGCACACTTCAGTTTCCGAACGGCGTTACCCTCCATGCCACCTTTTGATACACTTAACACTTTCTTTGCTCCAAACGTGTCTCTTACCTGCACGTCCGTTTTTATTGAAGAAAAAAAAAAAAAAAAGGGCAACAACGAAAAAAAAAAAAAAGCGAAATTTCCTAGCCAAAATTGTTGACTGATTTCACGCTGAATCTGAAGTCCAAGTCGATTCTTTTACTACACTAATACTACGTTACTATACTAACCTTACTACACCATGCTGTGCATTTTCTTACAAGTTATGTTTTATCGTTTCAAGAAACGCTGTTAACCTGGCAGTTTTAAAACTGAATGAGCAAGGCCTGTTGGACAAATTGAAAAACAAATGGTGGTACGACAAGGGAGAGTGCGGCAGCGGGGGAGGTGACTCCAAGGTCAGCCTCAATGTCACCAAAATCGGGTACCGTAGTGCAGAGTAATCGGCAAGGCTGTTATTCCTGAGCGGACGCCACTGGCCACGCGCATTTACCTCGATCAAACCCCCCCCACACACACACCGCCCACACACACCCCCAACCCCCCCTCAAACTCGGGCTCCGACCTGTTTACGATCCGATACCAAACCGAACCCGATCTGGCTAACGGAGGAGGAAAAGGACCGGTACCGTTTTGTCCTGCCGAGGAGAGCTCGCTCTTAAACCCCAACGCCCCCCCCCCCCAAATTTGACGTTTAGGCTCAGGGCTCGTTTGCGTCTCGTCCGGCGCTCTGACTGTTAAGTGTGTGTGTGGGGTGTGTCCTTTATATCCGTGTTAAACCCGCCCAGCACTCGGTAAAAGGGAGATAAGACCTTTCCACTTCTTTTTTTCCCTCTGCTGGGCGGCGTTTGGTCCCAAATTCGATTTGTACACTTTGTAGGCTACGGAATGTTCATAAGATGCTATTTTAACCAAACCCAGAGGAATAAGGACGCTACCTTTGGTCCTGCATCTGCTTACATTTGGATTTTCTGGTACGATTATTTCAAATCGTTAACCATAAAAAGAGGCAAAATATGAGATACTGAATCATAATTACGAGACACCAGTTCAGAGTAATGATCTATAAACGCATGGTACCGAGATAACGAGTTATAACAGTTATTACGAGGTACTCATTCAGAATGATGAGATAGTAAGTCATAAAAATGAGATAGTAATTCAGAAGTATGAGATACAGAGCCATAATGGTCATAATAATGAGTCAGAATAATGAGATACTAAATCATTACAACAATAGACTAAGTTATTTACAATATGCCGATTCAGAGTGATGATATATGATGTCATAATAATGAGATAAAGTCATAATGATGATACTCATTCACCGAAATGGGATCCTAATTCATAATAATAATAATAATAATGAGGTACTAAATTAGAAATTTAAGACACTAAATCATGATAATGAGATTTTACTCTATATATGAGCTATTACTAATCATAACATTGAGATGTTCACTTATAAATTAGAGATATTATGTCATTATGAGATATTAGGGCATAATTGTAGGGTAATAAGTCATATAAATGAGATGCTATTTCAGAATAACAAGATACTATGTCATAAAAATGAGATATTAGATAGAATAATGAGTCATAAACGGAGATCATTCCGAGAAATTAGATATTAAGTCATGAAAATGAGATAACACAGAATGATGAAACACTAAGACATAAAAAAAATATGATATCCATTCGAATAAGGCTAAGTCATAATGAAGTATATATTAATTACAATAATGAAATACTAAGTCTATAAATAAAATACTAATTCGAATAATAAGAATTTGAATAATGAGATACCAAGTCATAAATACGAGATACATTTCAATAAGTCAATTATAAGCTACAATTATGAGAGTATTAGGTCATAACAATAAGATATTGTAATAATTTTGTGGCAGAAATGAGCTTCCATATAGAACAAATAAATTGTAACTGGATGCTGTGAAAATAAAAATAAAAAGATCATCCAAAACCACAGAATCAATAGACAATTAGGTAATAATTTAAACATGTATTTAAAAAAATAATTTAAATTATTATCATTATTATTATTGTGGTTAATATTATGATTATAATTATTTTTAGTAGTAGTAGTATTATTATAATTTTTATGATTATTATTATTACTATTATTGTGATTATGATCATTATTATTATTATTATTCTGATTATTATTTTGATATTCTGATTATTATTATAATTATTATGATTATCATTATTATTATTATTATTATTATTATTGTGGTTAATATTATGATTATGATTAGTAGTAGTATTATTATAATTTTTATTATTATTATTATTATTATGATTGTGATGATTATTATTATTATGATTATTATTTTGATTATTCTGATTATTCTGATTATTATTCTGATTATTATTCTGATTATTATTCTGATTAATATTATTATTATTATAATTATGATGATGATTATTATTATTCTGATTATTATTTTGATTATTCTGATTATTATTATAATTATTATGATTATTGTTGGTCATTTATTGGTTGAATTTGTTTGATTCTTTGCACTGTGCTCTTGCGTCTGTAAGAATCGTTTTGGATTCTTGATGAAATGTGCAGATGAAGCTCGGTGTGCAGGAACGTGTGCAGTGTGTGTTTGCACTTTTCTTAATCCCCTCCTGTCTTGCAGCTTTTGTTGCTCTTTTGTTTCAGTGAGTTTGGAGGCTGAGCTCAGTCGGGATTCGGCACTAATGAGCTCGTGTTGAAGGCGTCCGTGGTTCTTCTGGACCGGGCCCCGAAAACCGGCTGTGAAAAATCCAAACGATTAAAAAAATACGAAGGTCGTCGTTTAGAAATGCAGTCGAAGCTTGAGAAAACAAACAAAAATCTAAACACACACCTTACTGGGTAACACTGGCAGTGTCTCGACATCATTTATACAAAAATCAGTACTCTGTGTATATCACTAAAATAAGTTACTGATAAATATAATGAAATATTAAACCATTATGATGAGATACTAAATAATACAAATAATAATAACGAAATATTAAACAATAATAATGAGATACTAAATAATAAAAATAATAATAATGAAATATTAAACCATTATAATGAGATACTTAATAATAAAAAAAATAATAACGAGATATTAAACCATAATAATGAGATACTAAATAATAAAAATAATAATAATGAGATACTAAGCAATAAAAATAAAAATAATTCGATATTTATTATTATTATTATTATTATTAATAAAAATAATAATAATAATAATAATAATAATAATAAATGACAATAATAATTACATATTAAATAATAATAATAATAACGAGATATTAAACCATAATAATGATATACTAAATCACAAAAATAACAATAATGAGATATTAAATAATAATAATAATAATAAGATATTAAATAAAAATAATAATAATGAAATATTAAACCATTATAATGAAATACTAAATCATAAAAATAATAATGAGATATTAAATAATAATAATTATAATAATAATGAGATACTAAACCATAAAAATAATAGTAAATATATATTAAATAATAATAATAAGATATTAAAACAAAAATAATAATAATGAGATACTAAACAATAGAAATAAGAATAATTAGATATTAATAATAATAATAATAATAATAATAATGAGATATTAAATCATGATAATTAGATACTAAATCATAAGAAAAATAATAATAATGAGATTATTATTATTAATAATAACAATAATAATAATAATAATAATAGAACCACATTCCCCACGTCCTCCACACTGATCTACATAAACAGGAACGTCATCAGGGGGCACCCCTGTCTAAACGGCCCCAAAAGCCCCGGGGGCTCCTTTTGAACGCCTTTACATTTTTTTGTTTTTAAAACGACAAAGTTAATTTGGGGATTTTAATTCTTCTTCTTGAATGTCTGACTCTCCTCGAGCTCGAACAAAACATTACTGGTCATTTTTGTTTTCCTGTCAGTCATTTAAGGGTCTCTCTAGCCCCCCACCCACCCCGTACTCAACCCGCACACACACACCCACACACACCCACCCCCCACCGATCTGACTTCCTGTATGCTAATCGAATGCTCTGATCTGTGATCAGCAGGTCGTATCTCCTGTTAACAGTGTGTGCCGATTACTCAAAGCGATATGGGTAGGTCCTGGCACCTTAGCGTAGCTTCTGCTGGATAGAAGGTAACAGTCAGCCCATGCCTGCCAAAGTGTGTTTGTTGTGGAGAAAATGGCCAGGAGTCCTGCTTTATCGCTTTGTAAAGTGTGCAAGTAGATAAGACTTGAATAACATAAAATAACATAATATAATGTTATTTATGTTATTTCCCACGTGAAGAACTCCTGTAAACCTTGCAGTATTGAAACTCAGTGAACAAGGCATCTTAGCCAAGCTGAAAAACAAATGGTGGTACGATAAGGGTGAATGTGGGACCAAGGACTCTGGAAGTAAGGTCAGTCGCTGCAGGTCTTTTGTACTGATTCCAAATTGCTTTATTTGATTTCTTTTCCGTTTTTTTTTTGTTTTCTTTTCTTTTTTAAATGCAACACGTTTGCTGCTTCTATTTCTACTTCTATATTTTCCTAGTGTTTTCGCCGCGTTTCGAGGCCATAGTTAAGATTAGAAAAACCGCGATGGCCCGTTTTTAGTTCTGCACGATTCCCCGTCTGATGCTCTTTAGTCGTAACCATGAACGGGGGCGACTAGATTTCGTTCTGAGTTTCGTTTATTTGATTTGGAATATGACTGATCGGGTGACCATTATGCTCCTGTTCCTACTTACCAAACTTGGGAGTTAAAACTTTGCTTTGCACTCCAGCGTTGTTACTTATTTGCACGTCTATTAAATTGTTTATCTTCTTGTGCCGGGACGGACGGACGGACGGACGCTTTGACGAGAAGTTAAAGAATGTAATAAACGTCCGGGGTTGACCCGAGTGAGATCCGAAGGGGGGGGTGGGGTGGTGGTGTCCGATCGCAAATGGTAAAAACACTTGTGAACAAACTTTTAATGAAGAAGTCTGGCAGGTGAGCAGCGGCACAATGGTCCGAATGCGACTCGGAGCAGTCGGGTCGTCTTTTTTTTTTTTGGTTTCGTTTTTTCTTTTTCTTTTCTTTTCGAGAACTCTTTTTACGAAGCGAGAACATGAGTAGGAACCTTTTAGGGAATCAAGCCAGAGGTCGGACCTGTACGTAACTGATCAGCTTCCTGGAAGCCACGTGGCCGTAGGTTTAGAACCTTCTAGACGTTGCATTGCATTGACTTGACTTCGCGCCTCCTTCTGGACGCCCGTTGGACCTCACAACCCTTCCGGAGGTCCTCAGACCTTCTGGCGGTGTGGGACCAACCCGAGTCAAAGGTTTAGACGTTAAAAAAAAAAAAAAACCCGAAGCTTGGCCCCTTCGGAAAAGCTTCGGCGGAGCTTCGTTTGGTGATGCCTCCATATTTGTAGTCCTGGTCTGTAGTTTAGGTTGCGCGTTAGCTTTAGCGTTAAAACTGTGTGATGCGTTTTGTCACCACGGCCGGTCGTCCTAACCGTGTCCCTTACCTCTCGCAGGACAAGACAAGCGCTCTGAGTCTGAGCAATGTAGCCGGGGTCTTCTATATTCTGGTGGGCGGCCTGGGGCTGGCCATGATGGTGGCTTTAATCGAGTTTTGTTACAAGTCACGCGCTGAAGCCAAAAGGCTGAAACTCGAAAAGAACGCCCAAAACTTTAAGCCCGCCCCTCCGCCCAACACTCAGAACTTTGCTACGTACAGAGAGGGCTACAACGTGTACGGCACCGAGAGCGTTAAGATCTAAAGGTAACCTTTTTACTCCTGGGTTTCTCAACGAAAACCAATATATAGATCAAAATGTTTTTATTTTATTTTGTTTAGAAACCAATCCTACATTTTAGTCTTTTTTTCTTTTTTTTATTTCTTTTTCTTTCCTTTTCTTTCTTTCTTTCTTTCTTTTTTTCTTTCTTTCTTTTTTTCTGTCTTTTTTCTTTGTTTCTTTTTTTCTTTCTTTCTTTTTTCCTTTTTTTTCTTTTCTTTCTTTTTTTCTGTTTTTTTTTCTTTCTTTCTTTCTTTTTCTTTCCTTCATTCTTTTTTTCTTTCTTTCTTTTTTTCTGTCTTTTTTCTTTCTTTCTTTTTTCTGTCTTTCTTTCTTTCTTTCTTTTTTCCTTTTTTTCTTTTCTTTCTTTCTTTCTAATTTTCTGTCTTTCTTTCTTTCTTTCTTTCTTACTTTTTCAGTTTTTTTTCTTTCATGCTTTTTTCTTTCTTTTTTTCTGTCTTTATTTCTTTCTTTTTTCTTGATATTTTTTTCTTTCTTTCTATTTTTCTGTCTTTCTTTTTTTCTTTCTTTTTCAGTTTTTTTTTCTTTATATCTTTCGTTATTTCTTACTTTTTTAATAACTCATTTATTCACTACTTTATGTCTGTCCATTTCTTACTTTCATTTTTTTCTAAATTAATTTATGGCTTCATTTAATCTCTTTATTGATTTTTCTTTCTTTCTTTTTTGATAAATAATTTTATTTCATATTGATTTCTTTTTACTTCCCATTCATTTTCAGTTTATAAATCATTTATTTATGACTCCATTATTATTATTTTTCGATGTTATGACTTATAACTCATTTATTTACAACTTAATGTCTGTCCATTTCTTTCTTTCTATTTTTCTCAAATTAATTTATGGATTCATTTAATCTCTTTATTTATTTTTTTCCATTCATTTTCTTTCTTTTTTAATATATATATATATAAATATTGCCTTTCTGCCTCTCTTCACTCCCCTACTCATTTATTTGTTTATAATTCATTTATTTATGACTCCAAATTAATTTGAGTTTTTTTTTTTGTTTGTTTAAAAATATGTCTGCCTGCTTTTCTTTTTTTTAATGAATTATTTATTACTCCTTTTCCAAATCTCTCTACTTGTTTTTTCTTTATTTTTCCAGAATTGATTTATGGCTCCATTTCTACCTATTTTTGTTTATTTGTTTTTAATGTATTTACTGCTTCACCTCTGACTTTCTTTTTAAATTATTTCTTAATTACTCGACTTCAACACCTTTATTTATTTGCTTTTTATAAAACATTTCTCACTCGATTCTCTTTCTTTATGTTTATTGATTTTTATTTGATTTTATATCTTTATTTCCCTCTTTTTCCTTAAATCCCTTTATAGCACCATTTCTGCATCCCTTTAGATTTTTTTTATAACTCCATCTCCGCCTCGTTTCATTTCTCTATTTCTTTTCGTCATGAATCCCGTATTTATCCCGTATTTATCACTGCATTTTTACTTCGCTTTGCTGTTTTTTAATCATTTATTTGCTGCTCCGTTTCTGCCTTTTTATTTCACTCTTTCTTATGATTCATTAAAACCAATTCATTTTTATTGGTCCATCTGTTTTACTTTCCCATTCATTCCTTATCCAAACAAAAATGACGGTCCATCCTAAACGCCTCCGACCGACCACGGTGCTGTCTGAGGGAGGGGACAGAGATCACCCCTCCCCAGAAACCCCCCCCCTCGCTGTTTTTTTTGGAACAGTGCTGCAGGCCCAAAGCGCAGGAACGAATGTTAATTAAAAATCACATGATGGGCTCGGGTACAGCAGTGCTGCTGGAGTTTTTGAACACTATCTTTTGAACGGTGAGGACCAGGGTGAAAGGGGTGGGGGAGGAGGTGAATCAAAGGGGCACCAGATGACAGTCTGTGATGGTGGAGGTTTTTTTTTTTTTTTTTTTTTTGATTGTATTTTTGTGGAGTTTGTAACAGGTGTTTGTTCCGGTGTTTTCCAGCGCCGCTCTGACCCGGGCGGACCGACGATTGTGAGAAGAGAACCTTACAAAGCGATGGCTAGATGTTTTAAAGGGTTCGAGCCTCTTCCACCCCCCCCTCTCCACCCCCCATCCTCACCCTTCCACCTTTGGGTCGGGAGCGAACTTTTTTTTTTTTTTTTTCGCCGGCAGGCGGGACGGAACGAGCCTGGACGTTTCCTTCAGTGCCTTACGGAACCTTCTGAGATCATTCGGCGGAACGCAAAAGCTCCTCGACGCCTCGCCCCGCCTCCTCTCCTCCTCCCCTCCTCCTCCCCTCCTCCTCCCCTCCCACCGGCCCGAAACGCGAAGGAACGCCGTCGATCATCTGTGAATAAAACTCGAAAAAAAAACTTTTTACGCCACTCCATGGAACTCCAGAAACAAAGCCATCGTGTGATCCGAGCACACCGGGACGATCCGGACTGAAAAGAAACAACAACAAAAAAAAAATAATAATAATGATAACGATATAGCGCCATAGAAATGCTTGTTCTTCATCGTGGACTGTAAATTCTGCTTTCACAATCACGCCGAGCGCAGCGTTCGTTTATCCGATTCGAAAGTTATTTCCGTCAGGATTCGTTTCACAATTAATCTGCGTCGCGTCACCGTTTGTTTGGTGCTGCAGCTTTTTTTTTTTTTTTTTGCTCTTTCCCTTTCCCTCCCCTTATCAGTTCTGTTTCCGTTCGGGACTGTAAAACTGAAAAATGCACATTTTCTAACTGTATTATTACCAAAAATACACCGGAAAAGACGGAGAAACCACGGGAAAACGACTTCAGTTCCGTAACGAATCGTCTGCATGTAGATAAACAGCCAGAACGCTTTTTCTTTTTCTTTCTTTCTTTTTTTTTTTTTAAATAAAAACAGTATTTTCTCAATATAACGAACGTTTAGCTTTTGGTTATCGGATCATTTAAGCGTTTTAACGATGACTTACTTAGTAAAATAGCGTTAAGAACATTAAAATAGATTCTAAAACGGTGAGAACAGGGGAAAAAAAAAAGTTTTAGCACACGGACATTTTTCGCTGTAAAATTCAGAGGAAAAACTGTGATTCCGTCGACGATCCCAAACCGGAAGGTCGGGGTGTTTTGTACCGGAAATGAAGCGGAGATCTTTTGGAGGAAACTGCAGGATTTCGACGAGCCGAGATCATCCTTTTATGTGCATGTTTTAAAAAAAAAAAAGGAAACAAATAAAAAAAAAAAAGTCTGTGATTGCTTATTGAATTCACCTCCGAATCGTAGGTCAGGAACACAAAGGCCGTTTTCTATTGGACATTTTGGCTTTTTCTTCCTCTCTTCACTTTGCACCTGAGCCCAGAGAACCTTAGCAGGAATCCTAGCGAGCCGAGAAAGAGGGACATGCATGCGTAGGTTTACCGAAACCTCGATACAGCGAGGCCCTGTACAAAGAATTTTAATATATTTTGTAAATAAAACCCTTAAAGAAAAAAAAACAAGGGAGGTTTTCCTTTTATTACACACACACACACACACACACACACACACGGTAATAATATAAAAATTTATTTGCATTATTTATTTACTTTTTTTAACCCGGAATGTATTGCTGTATTAAACCTACGCTTCTTTTTTAAATTTTTTTTTAGTATAAATTTATTTATTTATGTTCATATCAGGAGTAACTAATGGGAAAAAAAAAAAAAGTTCTCCTCTCAGAAACTTCAGAACGAGTTAAAAGGAGAAACAAAAAGGAGAAAGAGGTGAGAAAACTTTTTAAAAAAAGGAATGGAATTGATCTTCAGATCGGTAAAATTTAACAAAAGTGAAAAAGGTAAAGAAACCGTGATAAAGAGAGGAGGAAATAAAAGAAAGGATTTTTTTATTAAATAGTATAAAAAAAAAAAGAAAGAATGGAAAGAAAATGAGAGGCAAATCTAAAGAGAAAATTAAAAAAAGACAAGAAAAAAAGAATAAATGGAAGCAAAAAATAGTCTGTAAAAAAAGTTTATTTTAAAAAGGCTGGCTACAGAAAAGAAGAAATTAAGAGACGAAGTGAGGAAATTGGACTGAATTGAAAAGAGAAAAAGAAGAATATGATGGTGTTGTTTTGGAATATAAAAAAAAAGAACGATGGGTTTAAATAAGAATAACATTCATAAAATCCAGCGGAGGAAAACAGGAAAAGATTTGAAGAGGAAATTAGAAAGAAGAAAGAGAAAAAAAAAGAGAGAAAAAGCAAAACTAAGGGACGAGAAGATTTTGAGAGAGCTGTAAATAAAATAGAACAGGAAAAAACATTTTAGTTGAATTCTAACGAAAAAGAAAAAAAACCGAAATGCAAATATACAAAGTGGAAAAAAAAGTAAAGTCAAGAGTAAGATAAAAAGATTGTAAAAAGAAAAGGAGAAGAAAATTAAGAAGTAACAAAGAAAAAGGGAAAGTTTTTTTTAACAGCTGTATAGAAAAGAGATTAAAAAAAATCATTGAAGAAAAGAAGAAAATACGGCAGAAATAAAAAGAGTGAAAAAAAGAAAGGAAAAATGGATGGAATTAAATGGAAAATAGAAAAAGGAAAAAAAAGTAATGACGTGTGCGCTACTTTTTAAAATTAAAACGTTTTAAAAAATAAGAAAAAGAATAGGGATTAAATAATAATGATATTCATACAATTAAGAGAAAAGATTCTTTCACATAAAAAAAATACAGACCATCATGATTTAAGCTGAGGGGCGGGACTTAATTCCAACAACCTCATAAAAAAATAGTAACAAAAATTAATTAAAAAAAAAAAAAAAAACAGGAAACATTAACAGAAAAGTGAATAAATAAAATAGAAAAAATAAAGGATTCTTATCGAATGCTATAAAGAGGAAAAAAAGAAAAAGGCAGATGGATTTAAAAAGCAAATAAAATTTACAAAAAAAAATCGGGCAATAAAAACTGGAAAAACAATCAAAGAAGAAAAAGAAATGAAAGCAAAAGAAAATTGATTTTTTTTTTAAAGTCATGAAATAAAGCGGAGAAAGAAAAGAGAAAATTGGATGAAATTTATTGAAAAATAGAAAAAAAATTTTTTAACTTATTAAAAAAATAAGGAAAAAAATATGATTTTAAACAAGAAGTACATGTATAAAAATTATATTTATTTATTTATTTATTATGCATCTTCCGCATAAACAGAAACACACAATCCAAAAATGACATCTGGTTACTGTTTCTGCAGAGAGTTTGGCATGTTCTCTCTCCTTTCTTAAAGGAAAAGTGTGTCAGAAAGTCAGAAGAGAAAAAAGAAGATTAAAAAGAGAAGTGGAGAAAGAAAATGTAAAGATTTATTTATGTTCTTAGACAAAAACAGCAGAAGAAATAAAAAATTTTTTAAAAAAAATTAAAAAGCGGCTACAACGAGAGGAGACATGGATGGGGAACGACAAGACACTAACCTTACAGGACAGGACACCGATAGGACACCGACAGGACAGACCAAAACAATCAACCGACAAAACAGGAATGCAAGGAACAAACATTTATAG
>JAVSBV010000138.1:390562-409277 GCA_033117975.1 Parotocinclus spilosoma | reverse complement strand
CACTGTCGCCCTAGGCTTGCTCAATTTGGGATTGGCCTTTTAAGATCATATAAGATTGTAAAGCTGCTTTGAGGCGACGGGGAGAACATGCGACTGGCGTGCCCTTTCTGCAAAATTTTATTACAAAATTACATAAGGCTTTACATAGTGGAACAGGGTGTTAACACTTCTCACTTCTGGTTACTAACTGTGCTGTTTGGTATGTTCTCCCTACGTCCATGCCTCAGAACTGGGAGAGGTGTACAGTCATGTCTTGTAACGCCACGACGGGGTGAATTGGGTTTGATCGGTGCCGGCATCAGTCCTGAAAGCGGAGTCGTTACAAGTCTCCGCCTCGTCTCGCTAATCCTAAAGGTCGTGACGCGAGCGCGGACCTCCACGGACCCCGCCCACTTTCGCTCCGGCCGGTGGAACGGCGCAGCTCTCTTGTTTGAAGGACAGAAAAACCTGTCGGCCAGATGTTCTCGCTGTAATGAAGAAAGGCGCAGGAATGAAGTAAGCGTTTTGATGAGAAAATTCTCAGAGAGAAATTAATCGCGGACATGACTTTCCATGACCGAAGCTATTGTTTTATACGCCAAATGATTTATGTCTCCGTCCATTTTTACACGCCATCTATTCTGTACAGCTGCGATGGTACTCTATTAATAAAATTCCTTCATGTCTCGGGGTTTTTTTTGGGTCTAATTCGTGGTTTGAATTAAGCACCTCATGGTCGGCGGGTGTAACGTCTAGCGGTCGGACCGTACAAAACCCTGACGTACAAAGGAATTCACTTCTCAAACACAACGTCTAACGTTGTAATGTCTGGTGTCAAACCCTAACCAAAACCTTTCTGACATGCTTTTTTTTGTCCTGATTAGCTCCTCGGTACTGGGCCGTAATTATAAAAGGATTCTCGCGTCAAATTAATCCGGAGCGACTCCGAATGCGTTTCGCCGTGTTTCTGATCTCACGTGGAACATATGGTTAGCATTTCGGACTGGAGTTTGTGATTCTTCGGAGCGCGCCGCGTTACGACAGGTTCCCTAAACAGGACGAGATTTTTATGCCTGATAAATGTGTCCGAGTCCTAAAAGAGCCAACAGCGAGCTGGGGATAAGCCTGAACCTGGCCGGGCTGAAATCTCCCCGTTGGCACCGGCGTACCTCCTACAGGTTTCTCATGGCTGCTCTCCAAAGCGTTGTTCTTGAGCTCAGCAGGAACCCCGACGTTAGAAGCCTCGCTCGAGTATTTTCCGCCCGAGCCCTCATCCATCATCCCGGAGTGTCACGAGCGTCGTTCGAGGGCCTCGTGCAGAGAAACTTAGGAGAGCAAACTTGGATCATCTGTGAACGTTGGCTCGGGGTCAGAAAGGATGTTTTTTCGGGGGTTTTTTTGTTTGTTTGTTTTTTAAGAAAAGTCGCACATCGATCAGCGACGGAGCCGCCTTCGCTTTAAAGCACGCGAGGTCACGCGACTTTCTTGAATCTGGAATTTGAAAAAAGAAAACGTTCTACATTAATGTTCGGAGCGTTCCCTATTCCACCCAGTGGCTCGTGAAAGAGGATTGATGTGCTTTAGCGATGCAGAGCGAGTTTATTTCCTGCCGATACAGCCGTGCGCTATACAGCATGGAAAAAGTGGAGCATAAGTGGAAGCCTTTAGCAGCGGCTCCGTGTCTTTGCTCGGCTTTTATAATGGCTTTTTGCCTCATGCATGGTTCACTCTTACCACCATAAAAGGTTCCCTCAGGAGCCTCCAGTGCCAGAGTTGAAAATGCCATAGCCATTTGTCACAGACTAAGGTTCCTTTACAGGCTCGGAGCAGATGGAGACTGTGGACTCGACGCCTTTCGCTCGGTCCAGACCGGCCTTGATCAAACTCAATCTTTTCTTGAATTGTCATCAGTGGACCTGCAGGATCCAGAGACCTTCTAACAGCACCCTAATGCCACGCGAGGGTTAAGGGTGTGTCCGACCTCCGTCTCGTTCGGTTTAACCCTCCCTCTTCGGGTTTGCCTGAACAATCCCAGTTCTCCACGGAACTGAGGTCTGCTGAGTTTGCTCTCTTACACCTGACGTCTTTGATCTTCGGGATCCCTCCGCTGGACGTGCCTAAACTTTTCTCCAAACAGTACTGCTTGCTCTGTCCCACTAATGTCCATGCGCAACCTTCCCAATGCCCCTCCTGCTAACTTCTGTTACTCCTCAAATTCTGATCCACGTTTTGTTGATCTCCTACACGAGTAACCCCAGAGTACAGAGTCTACACTTATAGAACACAGGGCGCAGGTCCTAGCATGCCCCGGACTGGGCTCCGGTCCATGGCAAGCCTGCCAGGGGTCGGCGTTTCTATCGCTGGACGATTCCTCTGTCTTTCCTCCGAGCTTCCTCTTTGTTTTCTCGCTCTAAGATGCAGACGCAAATTCAGAAATAATCTTAGAGCATGTTGGCGACCGAACGCAGATTTTCAATCCAGTCCCAAAAAGAAGGTCGCTTCCGATGTGGAGCTCTGAACTTGTTGATCTTTGTCATATATTTCAACAGTGCAACCACCACCCTGCTTAACAGTTGGTAATGTGTTCTTTTTCTGAAAGTGCTCTGTCGTTTCATCGTAGTCAAATCTTAATCTACTTTAAACCGTAGCCGCATTTACTGCATCCGAGCATTAGCCCAAGCAAGCTAGTGGGGATCAAGGGTTCGAACATGGCAGCATTCGGAAGGGCTGCGACTTGAACCCTTAGCTTTCTGGCGAATAGTCTCGTACCTTAACCTCTACGTTTCCGCTGGTGGTCTTGTGTTCGGTCGGCGGTGTGTCGGCGGTGTTGTGACTTCAGTGTTTGAGATCACAGGTCAGCGTCTAATTTAGGTTTTTGTTTTGCCCTAACCACAAAAGATGTCTGCCAGCGATGTGAGGGTTTTGCCTTGCAGACCCGACCAGGATACGAGAGCTTTTTTACCCCCATTAGAAAATCATATTGTGCCACCTTCATATTGTGAAATGAAAAATTCAATTGGAAATGGAATTATGGGTTTATTTAGGATTTTAGGACGCCGCTCCTTCATAACCAAGCACCGTCACCTCGTTCGGTCCGAACGGAATTCAGCTCACGGGTGTTTCTGCTTTTCTTCCCCAGCGTGCGTAACGCTGAAATGAATGACTTCCTCCCAGCAGAGTGATGGAGCTGATGGAGACGATGGTTGCCCCAAAGTGCTGAGAGTTGGGTGGTCCATCCTTCAGCACCAGATTCGGAGGAAGGGGGGTGCCTGAGAAATGCAGTGCACCCACGTATCACTTTCAAAGGGTGAAACCCAAACCCCCCCAGAGTCCCTCGAGTTTGACAAAGACACCTGTTGTTTCGTTTTGAGGGAACTCTGAATTGAGGGGCCTGTTCGGAAAAAAAAATGTCATTTTTAGTAACTGCTTCTAGCAGAAACCTCGATAAGACGTCACACGCAGGAGAGCCGGTGAAGGGACGGCTCTGAGGAAACCTTTGCACTTAGGAACGGAATTTCGAGTGGGCTGCATTTGCTTTTCATAGTGTGTGTGTGTGTGTGTGTGTGTGAAATCAAGTATTTACATTCTTACTGGGAGCTTTAAGAGTTCAAACTGCAACGTTTATTTCAAAAACTGATCCAAAATGATTCAAATTAAGCCCAGGAGCATCAATGACTCACACCTAGGTGGTAATTTTAAGATTTTGGATCTGTAAGAAGGGCAGAACCGAGTTTTCAAAGCTCACAAAGAAGCCACACATGGGTAAAAAAAGCCAAACTCAACAGTGAACGTGAGCAAAGGTAAGGAATGAACCCGGGACCCAGGTGTCTGTCCTGGTCCTGGTGTCAAAGGTCCAGTTGTAAACCCGACCTGGCATTCAGATCCAACTTAAAATTCTTGGGCATCCTATGTTTTTTTGTAGACCGTAGTCTATAATCAGCAGAGAGCCTTTGGGGTTTGACGTGTTTAGAGCTAGCCACCCGGTGAGCAGAGATTGAGAACTGAGAACCGCTTAATGCCAGACCGGAAGCCCAAGAACAGAGACAAACTCAGGTAGAGAGCTCTGAAAGTACTTAGGGAAATGGAGGTGGTGGAAATCTTATCTACTATCGTTTGTGCACCAAAAGAGCAGAAGGCAAAGGTTCTTTACACACAAAGATCAATCACACAGTGAGAAGCAGAACCAGGATGGTGGAGGTGGAGGATCAGAAAGAAACTGAGCACTGAGAAACATAAAGAATGAGAAAAAGAAGAAGAAGAAGAAGGCGACCAGCTGGATTGCCATGTAAATAGTTGTGAAGATAGGTAGAGCCTGGCTCTGGGCCAAAGCCTTTACAAAGGGCGTCGAACATCTGTTTGAGGAGAAAATCTCTCTGCTCTGCGCTGGAGGAACAAAAACACGCTCGCGCAGAGACTTTCTCACGATCACGCCAAAACGCTTTACATAACCCACGTCCACAACGTTCACAACCACATCCATACAACCCAAAGTAACGTAACGTAACGCAAGTGTCAAACTCCGCCGTAACTCTGCTCCAGATCGGATTTAGCGGTTCTAATCCGTCCAGAGAGAAGCTCTGCGGCCCGTCCAGATGTTCCTGATTATTTTTTTACTATTCAACAATTTACACAGTCGTTCCATGAGAGTCAGGGAGTTCATTTACACACTCGCACAATAACCACAATAATAGTCCGGACCCAGGTCACCTGACCGCTCAAAAAAACCTTTCAAAGAATTTGATTATTGGCTGCATGCTTACTGTAATCTGGTTTCTGTATCGTGCATCTGAGCATGGCCACAAACATAACCAGACAAACGGAGACGGGCTCAAACAACAACATGATGCACAATTTACAACCACACAAACTCCGGAATAAATATTTACCAACCCAAAAACAGACTTGAGAACGATTCATAAGCAGCCAGTCAAAACGAATCAACTGGCATGAAATAAACACGGCTTATTAAACATATGTAAGGAAATGAAGATACGTGAGGTTTAATAAATGTTGTGCTAATTAAACCAGAACACTGGAAGTCTGGCATGGTCTGGTGACATGAGTCATTTGAGTTTCTGGGATTAAATGATTTATTCCGGTTTATTTACAATAGTGCAGCCTGATCAACAAGCAGCTTATCGCTGTAAAATAATAAAAGCTGCTGCTTCAGCAAATGTTATTACGTATGAAAGTCTTCAAAAAAAGAGAAAACCTGGAGCTCATACCTAATAAAGTGAAAGAATTACAGCAGAGGATCTTAAGAGAACCATTTAATCGTTCTTAATTTGATCTATTAACCAAATTATTTACAAATTAAAACACTGACTCACTGAAAACTCACATGTATTAGTAATGACCAAACGATTTCCTGCTCTAAACGAGCAGTGATTATCTCATAAACTCGCTTCATTATCTAATTGAAAATGAACAAAACGGCATTAGACGTCCAGTAAAGGGTCATTAGTGTAAATAAAGATTTGCATAAGACTTGATAAATGGGGAGGGTTGTGCCAAACCTGTGCCAGATCTACAGTGTGCTAATCTAATGTGCTGAGCAAAAACACAAGTACTAAAATAAAAACAGAAATGGTCCAAATACAGACTTGCTCGAAGGATAAGGATGTACTGAACAGTTAACCGTGAAATTATTTAAACTTTTCCAATTTATTATATGTATTATGTCATACAAAAGCAAAGCCAAATTACAGGCTAAGCATATCACCCTCTGCTTGCTTAATTGCTACGCTATATATTTATATTAAGTTTAAAATATATCAAACATCATAGATATTCTGCTTCTAAAAAGTTTTTCCGATGAAAATGTGCTCACCACAATGCAAAGACTTGCTCAGTCTTTTTAATATGTATGGAATAAAACAAGCTAATGCGATTAGCGATAGCGATTAGCGATAGCGATTAGCAGGCTAGCCTGCTATTTGTGGCCTGTTATCAGAGTGCTTACATATATGTGAGGTTATTATTGCATAGTTTGTTACTATATTATTCCTTTTAACAATTAATAACTAAAGAAATGTCTAAGAACATTATTATTAAGACTGGTACAGTTTGTTTTGTAGCTGAATCTTGTGCCAGGTTAGACTTTTATAGCCAGTCTGCTTTATGACGACCTCATACATGCTCGTTAACTTATATAAAGAAATTAATGTAATAGAAAGCTATGTGATGTATATAAATTGAAAATAGTGATAATGATACTGAAACATTGCTCATGTCGGTGTGATTTAGCTAACTAATGTAGTAGGTATTTTCATATCTATTTATATTTATACAACTGTGATTTTAATGAGATCTAAAACACTGATTAGTAGTTAACAGGAATTAAGAAGCACAAGAAGTATATTTGTGGTGTACCACATCAATTATTGGAGAGCATTAAAAAACCCTGACTTTAGATCCTTCTAAATTTCTTCAGACAGAGCTGGAAACGAGGCAAACCTCAAGAAACAGCTCCCAAACCAAATCCTCCGGAGTGAAATGCACATAAAACATTCATGCAGAAGAAAAAGTAGCTGCAGCGTTACTGGGGCAGAACTTTGCGGCTCGCATGACACAATCCATCCTCTCTCGCGATGAACATAGCATATGAAAGCAATTTGTATAACAAATGTTGGTTTTAGGCGAACGCGGTGGCTCTCGTGTGAGAGCGCATTTTTTAAGGGGCTTAATGCAAAGCAAACAAATTAATTAACACTATCTGCGGAGCGGGCCCTTGAAACGCTACACCATTACCTAAATTCACATGCATCTGTCTGTGTCTTCACTCAGCCGTGGGTGTGCGCGCCCGCCCCGGCCTTGACTGAGTCGGGGAGGACCACCTGCGTGAAAGGGGAGACCCGAGATGTTATGTCTCGGCAACGAAATAAAATAACACAGAATCCAGCTCTGCAAATAACTCTGCACGCTGGATCATTTTTCTGGGCGCAGCCCCGATACGAAGGTAAAATAAGAACAGATGATATCATACGCCAGAATGTGAGGGGAGCAAAGGAAGGGGAGGGGGAGGGGGGGGGGTCTTGAATGCACCATGGTTAATGCAAAATTCTTTATGAGAGAGCCCCTAAAAGATGGCATCTCTTCCCAGGGCCACCCTCAGCGCACACTAATGCCATTGCACTGGGAATCATTACGAGCGTTCTCGCTACAAACTGATCATGGAGCTTTAATGCAAAACACGAGGTGCTATTTTTGCATAAATCAGCCTGCCAGGGTTTGAACGATTTAGATGCTTAAATAAAAACACAACACAACATCTGCTGGAAACAAATAAATACATACTTTATGAAACAATGACGCCTTGCCAACAGAACGGGCACAAACAGAAAAGCAGGATTTAGAAACGGATACTTAAAGATCTAATGTTAATACAGTAGGGATGCGCAGTTATAAATACAAGACGTATATATTGGAAGTATCATTTGTTCATTATCGTAAAGCCAACTCAGGGTCACGGGGAGCCAGAGATGAACTGGTAGGACAGGGTGCCAGGCACGGACCAATCCATCGCAGGGCACATACACTGTACACAGAGTCACATTGGACCTAATACACATCTCTGGAGTACAAATGAAAGCTCATAGAGACGTAAAGAGGACATGTAAACTCCACACGGGCGGAGTCAATTTGATCCAGAGATCTGTGGAGCTGTGATTTGGTTCTCTTCGTTTTGGCAGCAAAACAAAACTAAATCCTTACCTCAATCCTTACCTAACCTTTGGTTACGGTCACTGTTGAGTTTGCTTTTTTTTGCCCATGTGTGGCTTCTTTGTGAGGTTTGGAAACTCGGATCTGCCCTTCTTACAGATCTAAAATCCTAAATTTCCCACCTAGGTGTGAGTCATTGATGCTCCTGGGCTTCATTTGAATAATTTTGGATCAGTTTTCGAAATAAACGTTGCAGTTTAAACTTAATGAACCTAAACTCCGGCATCGTGCATAAGATGAACCTGGAGACGTTGCCTAACCGAGTTGAGGAGCATCTGGCAAAGCGTGCAGGGTTTGAGTGATCACGCTTTTTTATCTCCCTTTATACATTTTTGTTTCTTTTCCAGACTGGCCAGGTGTGCGTGGAGACCCACTCGGTGCCCGGTTCTGACTTATCAAAACATTTCTGAGATTAAAACAAACGATTTCGCTCGGACTAAAATATTTGCATGGTGCCAATCTGATAAATAAGCCCGGAGGCTGAGGATTTCCTAAAATAATAAAGCTACACCTGAAGCTGCAGCCCTGATTAAAGCGCTTATTTTGAGACTCCAACGCGGAAATGTTCCTGTAGCTAAAAGCTAATTAAATCAGGCTCTGTTTGTATTACAGTTGCTAAATGACATGTAAGAACGCGGAGCCTCGCGGGCTGGTATGTGCAGAACTTAGAACGGATTGCGCTGGAATGAGCAGGAGTGAAGACAGCGGGGTGGCACGGGGTGTCTGGAGTATTTGGAAGCGTCACCGCCAATGATAACACTCGAAAGCTCCGGAATGATTCACGCCTCGCTTCAGGTCCTTCCACAACATGTCTATTGAATTAAGGTCCGGACTTTGACTCATTAACTTTATCCTTATTTAATTGTTCTGTTTAATTGTAGAACGACTCGTTTACTGTTTTATATCCAGGCCTAGATTCTGCAAAACAGCAAACCATGATACTGCCACCACCATGCTTCACAGAACGGATAAAGCTCTTAGGCTTCAGACATAACGCTTCCCATTAAAAGCACTACGAAAGACTTTACCAATAACCTTCTGGTTTGTCCACATGATCCACACGCCCAGCCAAGGGTGGCAGTTCCTGACGGCGTGGTTCGAATGCCAGGTTTACATTTATAAGGGATTGGTACAGGGTGTTACCTCTACCTCCAGGTTAGGCAACAGACCCTCCCCCTCCCCTGACAAGGATAAGTTTAATAAAAGAGGACAATTTAACATCACCCGAGTCTTTAAGAATGCGATTTCCTTCTACAAATATGAGGTGATACGGATCGTGAATTCCCTTAGTCCTTTATCAACACGGGGAAGATCAAATGGGGGTTTTGGGGGAGTTTTTGGAGTCACCGAATACATAATTAGATGACTTTTTTTTTTACTTTTTCTAGATGTGCACATTTCATTTATTTTTAATATCCACTTAATCCAGTACACACCCACCACGGGGGTCTTTTCAGGGCGGGAACCAATCCTAAATAGGGTCCCAGTCCTTCACAGGGCACATACACACACACACACACACACACACACACACTGTCCCTCTGGGACACTGTAGACATGTCTACCGGCCAAAGACGTCTTGAAATGTGTGAGGAAAATGTCAGGGGGGAGAACATGCAAACTCTGCCCAGGCAAGAGCCTGGATTTGAACTTGAGTTTGAAATCTTTAGAGACAGTCTGGACCCAGTATGGGTGGGTTTGGATTTGGTGCATGAGGTGAGGAGGAGGAGTAAGAGGAGGAGGAGGAGGAGGAGGAAGCACCTGCTCCACTGTGAAAGGAGGTGGAGAAAGAATCTGATTACAGGATTGTGTCAGATAGTGGCTGGTGGTTTTTTTTTGGAGAAAGCCTGCCTCCTCATGCTGAAAGGTGGGACAGAGAGCGAGAACAAGAGCCTGAGGTCGGTGCTGGCGTGCTGTCAGTGGTCTGTAATGTGGGCAGAGCGTCGTCCTCACTTCCCTTGACTTGTACGCACAGCTCAGAGCGCGCTGATAACTCAGCTATGTGTTTAATGAGACTCTGGTGTGGTGGTTTTGGAGGGCAGAGCCCGTTACGCATGAGCGAATCTGCTCCTCTCCAAACCTCTACATAAACCTTGGGTTGTTGTTTTTTTTTTGGTGATGAATTAGAAAGAGCAGCAGCACCAGCGCTACCGTCACACGTTTGGAGACGCGCGTTGGCCTTCGGCACGCAAATCCGGCGTGCGTAAAAAAAGAAGGGATGCCGCTCAGGCGTGGCTTTCGTTTTTGAATATCCAATTTGATCATGAACGGGGAGTATGTGTATAAAAAGCCTGACCGGACACCCTGAGCTCTGAATACTTTCAGTAGGTATGCGCTGCACGGCCTGCGCACCGGGTCGCCTCTTCTAAACCGGGTCACACGCAGTGATTACGCACCATGACGGAGGTCGGCGGATTCCTCGGCACCATCGATCTGGATTTACAGAGTTTCCCGGCGCTCGGGAACGCACCCCTGGCCGACTCTCCGGCCGGGCTGAACGAGCGCCTCGGGCTGATCGAGGGCAGGCTGCGGCGCGGCTCTCTCACCGAATTCGACCATCTGAAAGGCATCCTGCGCAGGCGGCAGCTGTACTGCAGGACCGGCTTTCATCTGGAGATCTTCCCCAACGGGACGGTGCACGGAACCCGGCAGGACCACAGCAGATTCGGTGGGTGGACCGGCGCGTTTACGCACAGCAGAGCTGCGCTTTGGTGCACCTGTCAGCGTCACTTTATTAAACCACTGCTCCTTTTACAACACCAAATGAAGTAGGGCAGTTTATGCACGCCGTATTTTCACCCCTTTATTAAGAGAAAGGTCGCGTAACGAGCTTAAAAAGTGCAACCAGAGGTCCTGAGTTGTGGGACTGTACAGACCAGACTAGGGGTTTAAACACAACGTGGTGATGTTAAAGCTAAAAGAGGTCGGTTGGTCTGAATCTTGCTGGTTTCCTAAACCTGTTTTGCTCTGAGTGGAGGATTCTCTTAGCAAGCATTGTCTTAGCAACTGGGGGCTTGAAAAGGGAGTGCATTTAAAACCCATGACTTACAGAAGGTTCAGTAAGGTCTAAAGAAGAAAAACGTCCTGTAAGATCTTCAGGAATTTGAGGTTATAAGACTACAAAAGTTTTTAGTTGGAATGCTTGGTTTTGTGCTGCAGTTCTGGATGTTACATAATCCCACACTGTTCCTTCTCTCTCTCTCTCTCTCTCTCACTCTGGATTAAATTTAGGATGATCAATCCAGCAGAAGGAGCTTTCGCCCCTACCTGATAAGGTCCCGTGCCAGGTTCCTTCAGTCTTTAAGCTGAATTTTGGTGCTGACTAAACCCCCACCCACCCAGGCTCAAAGAAGGAGGTGGTTTATTAGGGATTTGGAAACGTTTCAGTGTTCAGACGCTGATTAATAGACCGGAGTGTGTCTGATTAGGGGGTAGGAGTGCAGAAGAGTCACTCACGTAAATAGATGACTCGAAAAACCCTCGCTTGATGTGCAGGTGTCTTTCCAAAACAAGCGTCTTGTTTTTCTGCACCAGCTTGTTCGCTCGACCCGAGAGCTTGCGCACGCAGTCAGTTACGCCATTAATATAAATCACTCGAGAAGAGCCTAGCATTGGAGTGGTAAACAAATGAGGTCAGGCCGAAGCCATGTTGCGTTCCACATGCAGGCGCTGTGCAGGTGCAGCCTGGTGCAGGAGGCTGGAATCGGGTCTGAATTAAAACCCACGACCTCTGTGGAATCCACTGATATTTTAAATGCTGTTTTTTCTCGGCCAAAACAAGAGGGTTTTATTGGGCTGGGTGTTCGGCTTGCATGTTTCTGTCTCCTGTGATGTGCAAATTCAAGGCAGGCCTGCTACAAGCGGCCCCGTGGCTTTCATTAAACCGAAAATATGAAACATGCCCGCTCTGGTTTAGGAGCCAGACCCTTCTGCGTCGTGTTCAGGAGGGAACAGATCTGCTGAACGTTAACCAAGAGGAATGAGTGTTCAGGTCGAGCGTCTGGGCAGACCATCTGACGGTCCCTCTGCTAAAGGTCCCTGCTCGCTTTAGCGCCTTATCTTCTAGCCAGGTGCAGCTGATTTACCCAAATACGGCACCAGACCTGAGGTTTGTCTCACCCGTGACGTCTTTCTCCCGACTCCTATCTGTTCCGCTCTTCACGTGCTCCTGAGAGTCTAAACAACATCTGGACATCTGCTTTTATTCTCCGTTCCTCCAGATGCTCGACTGTAAGCACGGCTATCGGTGGATGTGACTCATCTTTTAATAAGAATGCAACCGTTGGCCATGTTGGCTCTCGGAATAAAGCAGAACAGGAAAGGCCGTTAGTTCCTCGTTCCTCGTTCCACTGCTAACCCGAGTCTCTCTCCCCGCAGGAATCCTGGAGTTCATCAGCCTGGCCGTGGGGCTGGTCAGCATACGAGGGGTGGACGCCGGACTTTACCTGGGAATGAACGAGAAAGGGGAACTGTACGGCTCGGTGAGTGTCCTCGAGGTCCTGGGTCACACCTGGACCTTAAGTGCTTAAGTAGATGGTTACGAGGGGGGGCGACCCGCCCAGCAGGTCTTAATCTGATTTGAATCCGAACGGTACAGACAAAACACAAAACGCACAGTTCCCATCACGTCTGGGCTCTGATGTCAGGCGTCACGCTCGGGGTCCCCCCCCCCCCCCGCCCTCCCCCCGAGAGCAAACCCAGTCCTTGTTTTTAACTCGCAAAGTCGACCTGCCGCCCTGGAAAGCGCCCCGATCCTAAATTAGAAAGACGGTCCCTCGGTGTTGCTGCGGCATCAGTCAAATATTTACATATTTCCTGGAAGCGGCCCGAGCGCACACTCGGATCGGGATATCGGCTCAGTTCTGCACCAAACACCATTTATAGCAAACCTTCTCCGTCTCGGGACGTGGCCGCGCCTGTGGCTCAAAATCGGATTTCCCTGCGATAATAAGGCCGCGTCTCGAGAGCCGGGCTGGGACCTGAAACACGAGAACGTCCCAAAATCCAGGACCGCGAGGACGGAGGGTTTTTGATCGGCCTTGGCTTGGAACAGGTACATTTGTCCTACATTACCCATAATCCCACACAGGATCTAGCCAGGTATCGTCGTCCTGAGAAACCGCACCCCTTTCTGACTGAACAGATGAAACCGTAAAGCTACGAGATTCACCCGGAAATCTTGGAAAACAATACAAAGAATGAACTACGGTTCCCATAATGCACTGCAAACGAAAAAGGCCTGCGGGCAAAGTGACAAACAGGAAGCGCGAAAACACAACGGCAGTGCTTCTGGAGGATGCAGTGACTCAAGTGTCGCCAGTCGCAGTGTGTTATGGGAACCGTAGTTCCTGCTGTTGGTTCCCTTGACCTGTTTAGGAACGTTCTCGGGTACTACATTTCCCAAAAATCCTTTCTCCAACCACGTTTAAGTGGCGACGAATCAGAACCGTACCAGATTTAAAAAAACTACAATGCAAACAAAATGCATTGTAAAAAAAATAAAAATAAAAGAACTACAGGTTCCATAATGCACTGCAGAAATCAATACCTACATTCATCCACAGTGCATTATGGGAACAGTAGTTCTTTCCGTGCGAATGCGAGCGAGTTGATGTGCCCCGTACTGGAACACCAGTCCATCAGTGTCAGCAGGGGTCACTGTAGCAGCACGCCGGATGATCCCCCCCTCCCTCCAGACCCTTTTCTAGTCTAGTCATCCTCTGACCCCTGTCCTTTCTAACCTTCGTTAGTCCTAGCCGAGCTCCCCGTAGTGCCTAACTTCTTTTTAAACGTTAGTCCGTCCCGTCTGATCTCCACTCGGACCCGAGCTGCTGCACGACCGCGTTTCTTGGCCGGAAACCCGATGAGGGTCTGCTGAGCAGCTTCAGTCGTCCAGCAGACGATCACCTGCTGAACCCGAACCCATCGCTCATCCAGACCTGTCAGGGCTCCGTAGTAGCGGCCCACACAGGACACTGTTGTGTGTGTGTGTGTGTGTGGCGTCACACGCAGACTACACACACACACACACACTAAGAGGTTAGCGGGTCCGAGAAGGGCGTAAAAGCCACGGTTTAACGAGCAGCTGTCAACAGGGGCGTCCGCTTTCCAAAAAGAAAAGCCTTCAGGCTTCAAGGCTTCGTTTAGAACGAGAAGCTGCGGTTCGAATCCCAATCAGCCAGATTCCGGAGCCTCCGTACACACTTAATCCGAATCAAGGGTCCCTCGGGAGAACATGCAAACGAGCTCCAAGGGCCGCGCCCGAAATACCGTCGCATGGTTTAAAGAATCGACCCAGTTTTACTCGGATAAGACGAACAAAACGCTTCGAGACCGAGCATGTTCCATTTAGGAAAAATTAGATTTAGGAGATCCGAGATAACATATCGGATTAAAAAAGGGGGGGTAAACAAAACGCTGCGTTTCCTCAGTCGTGTTCAGAGTATGAAAATACAGGAGGGGCTCCAGGAGGGGCGGAGACGACCCTGATCGGTCCGATCTGGACGATAACGTCAAAAACACACAAGCGAACACAATGACAGTCCTCTAGTTAAGGCCAGACTTTTTTTAATGCTCGGTTCGCGGATCCGCCGCCGATCCTATTTAATTTATTAAAAAATTATTTTTGTTTTTTGTGGTGTTTCTCGGATTCGCCGCAGCACCAACGGTTGAAAAAAAAATCTAAAAACAATTAATTTTACTCGAATTCACTTTAATTCAATTGTAGGTCAAATAAATGTTATTTTAAAATAAAAATGTATCTTTATTTCTTCCTCCTTCTCTGTATTGATTCCACATCGTCCTGGAGAAATTGAAAAGTGCTGAAAAATAAGGATTTATTTATTTATAAGTAAATAAAAAAGTTAACATCAAAACATGACGATCGAAGTGTCAGAAAAACATTAGAGGATCTCACGAGGCGTGTCCCAATATTTCCGGCGTCGCCTCGTTTAGGATTAAGTAAATCACCAGGACGTCCCGTTCTGCTCCAGTTTGTTTGGGGCCCTGAACTGATCCAGGAGCCCCCTACTGGCCAACATGGGGTTACGTGTGTATAAGCCCCCCAGCCCCCCCCCCGCCCCCAATATATGGGCCCCATGTTTTCTTACGGGGCCAAAAACGAATGAAGAATGCCTAAGTCGTTAATAAAGAAAAGCTAACGAGCGTCCTCCTGTGTGATCTGTTTGTCTCGCAGAAGAAGCTGACGGCGGAGTGCGTGTTCCGCGAGCAGTTTGAGGAGAACTGGTACAACACGTACGCCTCGACCCTGTACAAGCACAGCGACAGCGGGAGGTTCTACTACGTGGCCCTGAACAAGGACGGCTCGCCTCGGGAAGGAGGCAGGACTAAAAAGCACCAGAAGCTCACTCACTTTCTGCCCCGGCCCGTGGAGATCGAGAAGATCCCCCACGCTTACAGGGATCTGTTCCAGCACAGGTGACCAAAAAGAGCAGCCCGAGCGCGCCTGGAGGTGCGGGGAGGGGCCGAGAGGGGACAGGACGGGACGCTCTCGAGGGAAGAGGCTTCGGAGTGTTCCCTCGGCGTTAGACTGTTTAGATTTTCGTTCAGGTCCGGAGCGTGGATTCCCTCTGCAGCTCCGACTGAGGTAAACAGAACGTGGGTGTTCCTGGAGGCTCCGTTTCCTCTCCTTAATGGGTTTCAAAACCGAGGACGTGCCTCCGACCGGCACCGGGACCGGCGCCAAAACGGTCTGTCTGCAGGGGGATCGAGCGAATCCTCCAAAACAATCGAGCAACCACTAACGACAGAAAGAACCACTCTATGTCTTAAACATTTTCACTTTTCAAACGACTGCTTTACCACGTCGAGTGTAGGACGGACCGGTAACGGACCGCGGTTCTGAGCGCAGGACGGACCGGTAACGGACCGCGGTTCTGAGCGCAGGACGGACCGGTAACGGACCGCGGTTCTGAACGCAGGACGGACGAAGAAGATACAGGAACATCTCAAACAGAAAACGTCGACAGCTTTTTTGTTTTGTGTTTGTGTGTGTGTGTGTGTGTGTTAACGTGAAAGACGCACCCGGTGATAGGAAGGCCTTAACGAGCAACACCGGCACTGACACTACATTATCCACAATCCCCAAACGAAATCCCTACGAATCTTTCCTCCTACTCAAGGGTCCTGATTAAAGCTTAGGGACTTGGGCGCCAGTGGCAAGGAGAAACTCCCTAAATGCTATTTAAAAGATAGGATGATAGAAAAAGGAGCCAAACCTCCCTGGGTGGAGTCGACGTCGTATGTAAGGTTTTTGTCGATTTCAGGATCTAAAAGGCAACACCGGGGCACTTTAGAGATGCCAATCGACCTTTTAGACGTACAAATGTAGGAAGAGCGTGCTGACACGTAGAGAACATGCAAAACTCCACGTTAAACACGTCACGTTTAAGCTCCGGCTCGGCTTGGGTAGCGCCGAAAACGATTCCCGTAGCGCCTTTGTTACAACCAGTCCCAAACTGAGCCAGCCCAGGGCGCCAGAGGCAAGGAAAATCCCCAAAATGTTAGAAGGAAAACCATGCTGGGACCGAGGGCAGGACGGATTGGTGAGCAACCCAAGGGCCAAGGCAGAGCGACGCCTGGGGAAACCCCCCTAAATTGGCCCCTTTGTTTTATTAACACTTAAATGGAGGTTACCTTTTTCTAAAACTCGATTTTACGGCTACAAGCTCGAGTCGTTTAGCAGACGCCCCAATCCTGAGTACAAGAGTTGCAGCTTGGCAGAGGTGGGATTCGAACCCAGGACCTTCCGATCCGTAGTCCATCTCCAAACGTCTCCCGGTAAATCAATTTCGAGTTTAGATGATGAATCGCGCGTCCCGTCGGCGATCGGAAGCGCCGGTGTTGTTCTTTAAGGAAAAACGAGGCCGGAACGGATCAGACGAGCTCCGGGTGCGAGAGGCGGAGCTAATTTAGCACTTAAATCCACTCTGAGGGAGGAGGCGCTCTGCTGAGGATCTGCAGGATCCAGGGACAGGAGGTACGACGGCGAGGGGACGAGAGACAGTTTGCTTGGGACAGTTTTTTAATGTGGATGAAACCTATTTATGAGATGTACGATCTATTTATTTTCTACCCATAATGTATAATTCTAAATCTCTATATAAATTATTTATTGCAAAGTCTCTATTTTGTAACGAACTATTAAGCGAGGACAGCTGTAGATTCTACTGAGGACGGATGGAGACGAGAGACAGAGAGACGCGCTGGACGGACGACCCCCAAACAAACTCTTCTGCTATCGATCGTTCCTTTGTGAGCTAAACGTATTTGCTTCTTTTAAAATAAATAAATAAATAAATAAATAAATAAAAAGGTTCTCCGTAGAGCAGCGACTAGCAGTTTGTTTCTTGCTTGGATTGTACTCTCGGTAACGGGGGCACCCCCGGTCCTTGTCCCCGTGACGGCCAGCCCACGACACCAAACCGAAAATCAGAGCCACTTTAGAGACACCGATTGACCAAGTGCCCAAAGGGAGAACCCAGCTGTGCCACTTTAAGGTGTCGGAGCCGTTCCGTGACGAGAAAATCCCCTGAACAACCACTAGGGGCGTTAGATGCGATATAATCTTATTTGTTTTATTTTACACTTTAGATCTCGGGTTCATCTTAATAAAGTCATCGTTAGTGTTTAATTACACACTTCATGACCTCACGGTTCGATCTGGTGCCGTTATAAAACCCTTAAAAGTTATTTATTAAGAAATTCTCCCGTTCATATACGGTACTAATAACGCTTTCCTTTATAGAAATTTGTTTACGGTCCCGTCCCATTCCTGCAGCCCCTCCCCTCCCCTCCCTCCCATTCCCGTCCCCCCACTAAGAGAGAAATGAAATACAGGCCCGTGTTCGAGACGTTAGGAACAGCTGCAGGACTCGGCTCTAATCTCGCTCTAACAAACACGGGATCAACATTTCAACATCTGCAGCACTCGTAATGGTTGGGGTTTTTTTTTTTTTTTTTTTTGCGAGCTGCGAACACAAGTTGCCCCCGGGGTATTTCTGGATGGGAGGGGCAGATGGAAAGCAGGAACGCTGGCAGAAGAGAAGGATCGAGATCTTTTCAGTGGAAGCTCGTTACACTGAAAAGCTTCTTTTTTTCCCCTGAATTATTATTCCGTTAGCACAGTGCTCGAAAAATTCATAGAAAATTACATTATAAATTAATATTAATAATAAACGTGCAAATGAATATAAATAATAAAGCCAATAATTTGTTTTAAAAGTACTATTAAGTAATAAAACAATAATAATTAAAATTACTTTTAAAAAGAAGCAATAATAAAAATAGTGAAATGAATATAAATAATAAAGCCAATAATAAAAACCATAAAGATTTAAAGATTTTTTTTTTTTACCAACTACAACAAATATAATTAAAATTAATTTAAATATAGCAAAAATAAAAAAGGTAAATTAATAATTAAGCCAATAATAAAAACAACAATGATTAATAAAATTATCATTAACAATAACAAATAATTAAAATGTATAAAAAAATATAAATAATAAATAAATAATATTTAAATTAATATGAATAATAATTAAGCCAATAATAAAACAATAATTAATAAAATCATCAACAACAAATAAAATTAATTAATAAATAAATTGACATTATTAATAATAAAGCCAATAATAAAAACAATTAATAAAATTAACAAAAAACAACAAAATTATAATTCATTTAGAAAAAGCAATAATAAAAAGTAAAATAAATATTAAAAATTAAAAAGTAATAAAAATGGCTAAATTAATATTAATAATAATATTTAAAAAAAATTATAAAAGGCAGTAGTATTAGTAAAATTTGCATTATCATTATAAATAATTAAGCCAATAATAAAAACAAAAATACTAATAATATACTACTAATATTTGTAAGAATAAAGGCAATAATAATAGTAATATTCATTAACATCAACCACACACACACACACACACACACACACACACACACACACACACACACACACACACACACACACACACACACA
>JAVSBV010000138.1:355534-369219 GCA_033117975.1 Parotocinclus spilosoma | reverse complement strand
AATACTTTTGCACATGTTGGTTTGTGTCTTAATACTTTTGCACATGTTGGTTTGTGTCTTAATACTTTTGCACATGTGGGTTTGTGTCCTAATACTTTTGACCACATGTGGGAGGTAAAAGTGGCTCGGGGTTACCGCACCTTTAAGCGGATTTGTTCGGCCATCCATCTTAGGGAATCCCGATTCCGGCGACCCGAGCAAGAACTTCTATCAGCCGTTTCCGGGGCTGCGCCTGCCAGAGATCGTAAATTTTTACGACATGCCAGAATCTTCCACTCCGACCCCTCACGCCCCCCCACCCCCCCCACCCCCCCCCACCCCGCAACAACAGGAAGGAGGAATCTGGGCCCGGGAGCCACCTGTTATCAATCTGCGGCGGTGCGAACGAATGAAGACGTTATTGCTTTTGCTCTTTTGTTTTAGCGGCGCTGCCAGCGGGCGCGGCATCCGTGCCAGACCCCACAACGGCGCAATCCAAACAATTCACAGCACATGACAGGTCAGAACGCTCGTCTGGTCGCTGCAAGCCATAAATAAAGAGCAGGAACTGCGGGCAGGACGCCTGCAACCCATTTACTGCTTTATTTGAAAAAAAAATAAAATAAAAAAACAACAAAAAAATAAAAACTTTTAAAAAGGAACGAGCCTCGTGTTAAAGGTGGGGTCAGCAATTTTACAAACGGGTAAAGTCCTTGTTAGTCCAGCGCCTGTCAATAAGCGCACGCTCCCTCCCACGGCCACCTCTTTAACAACCAAAAATAATAATAATAATAATATTTATAGATTTTTTAAAGGACGTTCGCTTGGCTGAATTCTATCAATACAAATAATGATTCTTCTTACGGTTTTTTTCCCTCCGCTCTTAAATAAATGATGACTTCAGGTACTGTAATTTAGCTTTAAGTCGCTGCCAGGCTTTTCAAATCGCAGTCAATTTGCGACGTGAATAGAACTCCAGATTGCCCAGAAAATCCGGCGCGTTGGCAGAAGATCTCGCTTCCCTATAGACTTCAAAATTAGCAGCGTTTTTCGGATCAGGATTTTTTGATCCAACCCTGCATTTGTTTTATTACGCCGATTATTTTTCAGGCGCCGCGCTGGTGCCGCGCCGCGCCGCTCCAAGAAAGTTTGCGGATCGGACCGGGAAGCGCGCGATTTGGCATGTTCTCCCTAAAAAAAAAGAAAAAAAAAGAGAAAGGCTCTAAATTGCTCCCGATCCCACACCGCCGCCGGGGTTCGAACGTCCCCCCCCCCGAGGTCGCTTCTGTGCCACGGGAATTCCATGAGGTCCGAGCGGACCCGTGCCAAGAGTAAAAAGGGGGCCGCCCCAGCGCCACACGGCTCCGTTCGAGGGTTGGCCCGAAATCCGGAAGCTTTCCAGAAATGAACGTCGACCTCTCGTATCACGGCGGGCCTGACCTCGTCAGAACCCGTTTCGCCCTCGATAGTTTGAAGCGAGCCTCTGCCAAAAACGCTGAGCGCACCTTTAATAAAGCCACGCTTTAATTCCAGCCCGCACGTGACGTCCTAACTCGGCCCCCGCGAGGACGACTGCTTTTTTTCTTTTCTTTTTTTCGGGTCCTCTGATTAAGGCGTCCCGCAGATTTCCTCTTCTCTTTGCCTTGGCTCCTCTCGAGGCCTTGGCTTGGTGTTTAGGGAAATGCTTTGGCGCTTTTTCTCACGTCTCCAACCTCGTCCAGCACGACCTCTGCTGGGGTGGTCTTTGGATGGGGGGTGGGGGGGTGGGAAGCTAAATCGTCCAGTGCACCTTTAAGGACCAACGGTTGTACGTTTCGGGTCGGACCTGTTCCAGACTGGTTTTTTTTGTTCTTTGTAAGAAATCCGCAAAATCAAAAACGTTTTTCATGATACTAAATCCCAACCTGCACCTTACAAGGCCCTTCTGGGATTCGAACCCGAGTCCCTCAGGAACGAGCCTTTAATTGTCTGTGAGCAGGCCGGTCAGGGGCTGTAAAAAGCCTTACAAATAGGACCGATTTATTGAACCGTTTTTCTATTTTTTCTTGCATTGATACGATTTGATGACCTCACAGTTTAGAGTTTATACTCCGGCGTGTTTGTAAAACCTTCCCGCACTACCGACAGCGCGTTTCGTTCCGTTATTTATGATCCTTTCTGATCTTACGACGCCTCGGCGGCAGGTTAGCGACGTTTTTAGGACGCCATCGCGTCGGGTTCGTACGTTTTACGACCTCGCGCCGTTCGAGTTCGGGTCCGAGCCCCGGGGTCGGTAACGACTCCCTAACAGTCCAGCAACTCAGGCCTGAAAGCATTAAAACGACCAGTCTGTCGCTCGCCGTGTGATCTGAGGGGTCGGCGACGGCGACTCGAGCCAGCTTTGATACGTTTGTGTTTATGGGGTTTGTCAGGAAGGCTTACGGAGGCGTCCCGTACGGCTCGGCGCTCCGGCCTCAGAGGCCTCGCTGGCCACCTCCTCGGTTACATCACCGTTTGACGTCAGAAATCTCGCTCTTTATTGCGTTCTTTTTTTTTTTTTTTTTTTCTTCCTCTGCTCTCGGAGCGGGTAATTAGCACGCTGTTTTTCTGTTATTTATTGTCCGGCTCGTAAAGTTTAAGGACCTCTCCGGGCCTGTGTAAGGAATCTCTCCCGGGGAGCTCGGGGCTAAACCAGACGGCCGGAGGAACGCCGCTCAAGCAGCTCTTTGTTTCAGGTCCGCCGTGACACCGGAGACGTCAAATCAAACGCCGCTTTTCAGGTGAAAATGCAGGAGCTCCGCCACGACCGTCTTTCCGTCCCGTCCCGTGACGAGGACGGGCCCTGACGAGCCCCCCGCCGGCCCCCCACGCTCGCGCCGTTTTGTTGTCGGAGGCAATTTCAGGACTCCCTTGGGGATTCCGTTCCGGGGATCGTCCTGCCGCGACGTAAATTGCACCTTTTAAAAAAAACCTGGAGTCCAGGTTCAAGGGGAGGGCGAGTCGAAGCGGGGCCCCTGGTTTCTGGGTTTCGTCCGACGGCGCAGTGGCAATAAAAAAAGCAGGAGAGAAATCAAAAATAGGATTAATGTGCTAAAGTGTGATTAGAATGGTTAAACACAATTAGGCTGACTCGTACGCGCCGGGGGAGCCGGGGGGCCCCGATTTCGGGACGTCCTCCAGCTCACCGAGCGGCCAGGATTTTTCCACGTCTCTCTTTTTTCCCCTTCTTTTTGCATTTTCTCATAGCCAGCTCGTCTCAGAGCAGATTAAATACAGCTGAGAATGTTGGTGTAGGCCCGCAGCGCGCGACCCTCTGGGAATAGGCAGGAACCGTGAGCTTGGACGCGACCGGAGCTGCGCTGCCTCAAAACAGCCATGCACCCAGGGCAGGGGTCCAGGTGGATCGACAGGGGGAGAGCCGAGTAATTTGGGGGGTTATTTAAAATGATCTATTAAACCCATGAACTTTAATCAGGGTTGCTACCATACTGACAGGCTTGATTTACTCACAAATCAGGACGACGGCCACGGGAGGGGACCGAGCGCAGAATGGAGCGCTTCACGTCGCCCCGTGACAGAACCCAGCGCTCTGTACGGATTATACACACAGCCGAGGCAGAGCGACCTCGGGCACGCCCTTGAACTCCCCCTGCACTTGCCACGTTTCCTGTTTAGGGCCCGAGGAGGGACGCGGGAGGGAGACCGGAAACGGAAATCTCAAGGCTGGATGAGATTCGGTGAGATTTCGCTCCTGAATAAACACGGCTAATTGGAACCGACTCTTATTCACGGGGGGGATCGAGGAGTCCTCCAAAGTCTCCTTTAAGACGCGCTGCTCTCCAGCTCCGTTAATGTGACCTTAAAGATGCGCTCTGCTCGTCTTCGCTGGTGGCCCGTTTGTTTGTCCCGATGTTTACGGACGGGGACGGGTTGGGAGATCTGGCAGCTGGGGACACAGACGTCAATGCACCAAACTTCAGAAGGTCGATCCATAGCAAATCCCCCTAAACCCATCCAGAACCTCCAAAAACGAGTCAACTGAAAGAGCCATGAGTGTTTGCCTCCTGTTTTTTGATTGGCCGAACCCAAGTGGTCCACCTACAGAACCTTGGCCGACAAGTCATGCATAACGGGTCCAATTAGAGCTTCCCCAAGCTTTACAGCCCAAAAAACATTTTTGATGTATAATGTTAACGCAATAGAGTACACCTTTAAAGGTGCAATCAGCAGCTTTGGACCTTAAAGATGCGCTCTGCTCGTCTTCGCTGGTGGCCCGTTTGTTTGTCCCGATGTTTACGGGGGGCAGCTGGGGACGCCGACGTCAATGCTCCGAACTTAAGAAGATCGATCCATAAAAAGTCAAACTACAAAACCGGAGAATCAGCCAACAGAGTGAGAACGACGCTAAAGTTAAAGGTGCGGTCAGCGATTTCACCCAAGGTCACCCTGAGCTCTGCCAGTGGCCCCATCAAAAGAAAATGCCCCTAAACCAATCGAGAACCTCCAAAAACGAGTCAACTGACACAGAGCCATGAGTGTTTGCCTCCTGTTTTTTGATTGGCCAAACCCAAGTGGTCCACCTACAGAACCTTAGCCGACTAGTCATGCATAACGGGTCCAATTAGAGCTTTACAGCCCAAAAAAAAGCCTTTTAGAAAAAATTGGATGTATAATGTTAAAGCAATAGAGTACACCTTTAAAGGTGCAATCAGCAGCTTTGGTCCACTCTCCAGTTTACCCAGAACAGCCTGTAACCGACAGTGGCAGATTTTAGGAGCGACCCAAGTCCCTTTAAAGGAAGAGTGAACAGAGCGTGATGATACAGATACAGTTAGCAGTTTTATCTGAAGCGTATTTGATGCCAGACCCTTTCAACCTCAAAGACCGGTGTCGTTAAAGGTGCGGTAAGCAGTCTTACCTAAAGGTAAAACTGGACGTTTTGGTGCTCAAAAATCCAAACGAACTCTCGAAACAATTATGAAGCTCGAATTCTGTAAAAACTACAGAACCGAACAATCAGCAAACAGAGTGAGAACGACGCTGAAGTTAAAGGTGCGGCCAGCGATTTCACCCAAACTCACCCTGAGCTCTGCCAGTGGCCCCATCAAAAGCAAATGCCCCTTAACCCATCCGGAACCTCCAAAAACGAGTCAACTGACACAGAGCCATGAGTGTTTGCCTCACTCGCCTTCCTGAACAGGCGTACAGACTAATGCCCTGGTGGTCCACCTCGTTTGTTTGACGTCCAGTTTGCAGAGGCTTGGAGAGAAAGAGGCAGTGCGTTTTGACTCCGCATGTATTTTGGGGGCATATCCTATTCAGGAGGATTCTCTAAATCCCACAAACACCCTGCCTTAAATCCCTGACTGCACCTTTAATGACAGCCTGTTTAGTGCAGAGCATTGGAAGGTGTTTCGATTTCTCGATTAAATGAGTATACTGTGGAGCACTTTTATCGTTTTTTTTACAGACTGATCTGAGCGAGATTTGACTCGTCGGGTCGGTGTGTGGCATTGGGGCGGACAGGGAGGCCTGCCGTGCGGTTACGAGGGCCGCTGACCTGTCTGCACTCCAGCTTTGACTCATGACGTGACAGACTCGCTGGAGGCCTCGGCCGTTCGGACGCAGCCCGGCTTTCCAGCTTCTCGCCGCTTTCTGGAGTCTCGGAGAGAGCGACTACACCTCTGATGTGTTTAATACCATCAGTCTGGCCTTACTGTTTCTAAATATACACGTCCTCTGGAACCCGGCACGGAGACGGGCAGACTTCAGTGGAAATGTCCGGACGGACCCGGAATGTCAGGCTCTGTCGTGAGCTATAATATGGAACCACTAATGACTGTGGGTGCCCCGTGTAAGGCTTATGATGTCAGAAAAGGATTTAAAGACAGCGGCTTAAATATCACGTTCAGATGAACGACAGGACGCTAACACAACCTCCGAAAAGAAAACAACAAGCCTTAATATGACATTTCTTTATAAAAAAAAAAAAAAAGTGATAAAAAAACACTAAAAATAAAAACTAGCAGAGCATCTGGAGAGGTGCCAAAACTTTTGCACAAGACAAATACGACAGATTTATTTGTTATATTTATTTTGAGGTTTTTTTTTTCATGCAAATCATTTGTAATCAAACTTTATGAGATATATATATATATATATATATATATATATATATATAATTAAATAAACAAAAAAATATATACTGCAATCAAATGCAACTATTATTATAAAATTATTTATAAAATTAGTTATTTATATGTAAATAAGTGAAATATATCATTTAAAAACAGCAATTATAAAAAAGAAAAATGTATACTATTAAAACATAACATTAAATCATGTAAAATATAATCTAAAAAGAAATTAATAAATATATATATATATATATATATATAAATAATGGCAGTAATTAAATCTAATCTATATACATATATAAAAATTAAACAAAATAAAAGTAATGTCTAAATAAAAATATCAAAAGTTGTAAAAAATAAATCAAATATATAGCAGCAATATATTTAGTATATATATTTATTATATTATATTATATTAAAACGTAATTAAATATTAATAAATTAATTATAAATAACATATATAATTAAATAGTAAAATAAATAAAATATAATAAAATAAAATAAAATATATATATATATATATATATATATATATATATATATATTAAAAGTGGTAAAATATATTATTAAAAAATATATTACATTTTTTTATATATGTCAATTCATAAATAATATATTGATATATTTATATTTCATGTAACTACTATTATATAATATACAATGTTACATAATAAGATATAGTCAAAAAAAAGAGGTAATTAAATCTAGGCTCTCAATGTATAATATTAATAATAAATGATATAATATAGATGTATTTCTTTTTTAAAGCTACATATTTAGGGTTAGATCTAGCAGGGTGCTTATACTTTTTCCTACGGGATTGGACACACGTACAGTTTGGTCGTTTGACTGTTTTGAAATCCTATAATAACTCGTCTGTACTTTGTGATTACGCCGTTAAATCGTTCCAACAATTCTGCGTTTTTTAGCCTATGATGTAAAACACTCTGCTTTTTCTCAGCCGGGCCTAAAGGGAAAACGAGAAGGCCTTAAAGAGGAAAAAAAAAAAAAAAGGTACAATATTTCCCCACTCAGCAGGAACTCGAAAAAGGCCGAGCTATATTAACTTCACACATGCTTCCATGCTTACAGAACGTCTCTTTGTTCTGATTTCCCTCAGCCACCGCTTCGAAAAGTGAAAAATAAATACGGCCGCCGTGTTTGGGAAAACAGGCGGCGCAGGCCCTCGTCCTGTTCGGCCGTACGCAATCACGGGAAATTAGACGCTTTTCGGGGGATTTGATAGCGAGTATTAAGAGGCTCTGGGACGCCTGGCAGCTCTGATGACGGAGGATTAGGTTCGGAGGCACGATGGGACGCTTTGCATATTTTCCAGCTGTTTGCCGGGATGAATCGGATCCTGGCGGATTTGTGTAACGGGATAAACGCGGGGCTGGCGCTGGGCACCGCGTGGTAGCGTGGAAACTTCATTTCCAACCCCACAGCGGCCGAGCCAGGCCCCGTCCGACCGGGGCGGCGCAGGAAATTGAGGAGTCTGGGGTTTCGCGATCGGGAGGAGGACCCGGGACGTGAGGAACGAGACTCGTCGGTCCACCATCAATTCGCCGTCGCCTGTTGGACCGGCGCCAGCTCGGGCCCCACCGGATCGAGTCCACCTTTCACGCCGAGCCGTCGTTCTAGTGACGGACCAACCTGGAGAAACCATGTGGCAGGATCTCCTGCAGGTTCCTCAGAGATTCCCTGTGGGTCTGAAGCTCGCCGTGGGCCAATCGACCAGCGGAACGAGCTCAGATGTCGGCCTGAAACTCAACGTGGATATTACAGATGTGAAATTCCACAAATGGGAACTTCATAAATAAAAAAAAAAAAAGAAAATATCAAACAACAAAAAAAAAAAAAGAGTCCTCTGACCGGGCCGAGGGTCACATTTAGGTGCCAGCTGTCCTGGACTGGCATCTTGGCAGGGGCACAGTCATGTCTGCAGCCACATTACCCTCTCAAAGCATTCTACAATTTGAACTTTGGAACAATGTTATATAATATTTTTTATTATTTAATAATCTATGAAGATTCTTAGTTATAAATACAGAAACAAGAAATATATTACTATAAAATATATAACAAACCATATAAATGTATATATAATACAGAAACTGTAACGTAACTTATATCATGTATAAAATTATACATGTATATATAAATTAAATCTAAATATAAAATGGAAAATAATATGTATATATTCATAAATGTTAATAATTAAAATATATATATTAAGAGTAAATCCAAAGTACAACTATATTTAAAAATAGTGATATATATATATAAACTAAAAATATATGTTCATGTCTAAATATAACTATTAATATATAATAATAAAATGTAAAAATTATATAAATAAATACCTGACTTATTTACAATTCATAATATTAATAATAATTACAAAAATAAAAATTAATTTATAAAAAGAGGTATTTATGCCTGGTCTTACCTATGAATATATAATAAATTATACATTTCAAATGTTTATGTACAGGTAAAATGTATATAAAATAATCTATAATAATAAGGCAACTCTATCCGAACTATATATTTTTCATCTTTAAGCGTTTTTAGACAATTAAAAGAGTATTTTATTTAAATTATAACAGGTCCTGTAACAGGTACACAACATTTAGAGAAAGTTTTGCCTCTTTTTAGAAGATCTGGTACCCCTGAACGACCTCGTGTTTAAACGGGCACTTTTATATTTAACTTTGGGTTTTTTTTTTACCATTAATATAATCTTACTAATGAGGTAAACGACTGCCGTTTTAATCTTACTCAGGTTGGCTTTTGAGCGTTGGTCCTTCTAAGGTTATATCTTCTTCTAAGAGTTTTTCCTTGCCACTGACACCCCAGGCTTGCTCAGTTAGAGCTGTGTGTGTGTGTGTCTTATTTCATAACCCTGCTTTGGGACGACCCTCTAAAAGAGTACATTTAGAATCGAAGCGAGTGGAAGCGTGGATCTTCTGATCCTTAAGTGCACCTTGCAAAAACCTCTTGAGAAAAGAAGCCTTTTTTTTTAGGCATTAGAAAGTAAAAATGGTAAGAAAAGCGAACAAACCGGAGCGTTTCTTGGATTCCTAATTTCTTTCTAATTTGCAAAAAACGTCCGTTTGCTCCCTGGGAACCCAAAAGCGTCCGTCGATCCAATCAGACGGACGCGGGGTCGCCCCTGACGATGGGCTCGGTGATGCGTTAACTCTCCGGACGAGGAAAGGACCAATGAGACGTTCAACGGATGATAAATCGAGCGGTTTTATCGCGAGCGCCGCGCCGTGCCGTGCCGTGCGTTCAGCGTCCGGGTCTCGCACGAACAGGCCGCGACGTAAAATAACAGACATGGCGAATCAGAAAACGCAGTAACCGAAAACACATGTGAACGGGGAACGCCAAACAAATTAAGGGTCATGCTACGAGGAAGCCCATTTAATTTCCAATCTCCAAATACATCTTCTCTATCAATATAATCTAATCTGTTGGACGCCCGGCCAAGAGCAATATTCACGAAGGAGAAATTGCATATTTGGACAGACAGGCAGCTGCGTTCGGACTCGCCGGGGGGAGGGAAGAAAAGGGTTCGGGGGAAGCTTTTATTCATCGGTGGAAAGCAGAATTGGACGTGACGCGGCGCTCGTGAGGGTACGCTTTCGAAAACGAGGCGCATTTGATGTACAGCTTCACGGCTTTCCCTTTCTCGCTGCGGGAAGGGAAGAAAATGGCCAAAGACACGCTGTTAGTGTTACCAGTGCATGCTTGGACATATTTCGGGGTCTGGGGATATCGGGGGGGGGGGGGGGGGGGGGGGATGGGGGGGGGGTACGCTTTACACGAGCGTGTCCTTGTGATGCCGCATTACGTGCTGATTCTTTTCGGAGGGTCTCCTGAAGCCCTTCTTGCAGTAGTCGCACCTGTGCGGGTAGTCCTTCGTGTGGATGGAGATGACGTGCCGTTTGAAACCCGAGGCGTCGGCCGTGTTGTACTCGCAGTACTGGCACTGGTAGACCTTGCGCCCGCTGTGAGTCTTGGCGTGCTTCTTGAGTTCGTTGGGCTGCCTGAAGCCCCGCTTGCAGCGTTTGCATTTGAACGGCAGCTCCTTGGTGTGCACCGACAAGATGTGCCGGCTCAGCGTGAAAGGGTCCGAGATCTTGAAGTCGCAGTGCCGGCACTGGTGCACCTTGCTGCCCCGGTGCATCTCGGCGTGCTTCTTGAGCTCGGACGGCCGGTGGAAACCCTTCTCGCACACGTCGCACTTGTGCGGGAAGTCCTTGGTGTGGACCGAGATGACGTGCCGCTTCAGGTCGCTCGAGTTGGTGCTCTTGTGGTCGCAGTGCGGGCACTGGTGAGCCTTGTGGCCCTGGGACGTGTCCGCGTGCCTCTGCAGGTCCTTGTCGTCGGCGAAGGCCTGCGGGCAGTGCGCGCACTTGAACGGCAGCTCGCCCGCGTGCTTGCTCTTGACGTGAGTCTTTAGGTTGGACGGGTCGGAGCAGTGGAAGTCGCACAGCCGGCAGGCGTACGGCTTCTCGCCCGTGTGCGTCCGCATGTGCTTCTTGAGCTCGGACGGGTGCCGGAAGCCCTTGGCACACTCCGGGCAGACGTGCGCAAAGGTCCTGCTGTGCACGGCCAGCAGGTGCCGGTTGAGCAGGCCCTGCTCGGCCGTCTTGTACTCGCAGTACTTGCACTTGTGCGGCCTGGGCTCCTTGTCGCGCAGGATGAGCTTGTTGGGGCTGAGGGGACTGGCCTCCCGGTAGTGCCGCGTGTACTCCGTGTACTCGGGCGCCTTGTCGTTCTTGACGATGAGCTTGTGGCACTCCAGGTGGTTGTGGAAGCTGACCTTCTTGTTGGTGGTGAAGTCGCAGTCCGTGCACTGGTACTTCTTCTTGAACATGTGGTCCGGGTGGTTCTTCATGTGCCGCTTGAGGAAGCCTCGCGACTTGAACTTCTTGCCGCAGATGTGGCACGGGTAGACCGTCAGCGGCAGACCGTCCGGCCCGATGATGACAGCTGCAACAGAGAGGAGCGTTTACTCACGACCGACCCTAGAGCCCGCCCTGCACCGCGTTCGCTCTGATCGCCATACCGGTCTGGTTCTGCCGCGTCTCGCCCTTCTTCCTCCTCTTGATCTTCTGCTTGAGGGCGCGGCCGGCGCCCGTGCCGTCGCTGATTTGCAGGTACGGGGCGGTCGTGCTGTGCTTGCTTTCTAACTGAGACTCCACATTGTTACCTACAGTGAAACAAGAGCCGCACTGGACGTTAAACTGGGGGGGCGCGGTCCTAAAATAGGTTTTTAAAAAGAACTCGCGAATGTTAGGGACGCTGCCTAACATCTTTTATCTGAGTCGGTTCTTATTTCTGCGTTAAAATCAAACCGACCAATCAGAGCTCGGTTGCCGGGCAGAACAGCTCATATATAAGAGCTTATAGACTGAGCAACAGGCTGATTACAAAACATGGATATTAAAGTAAATCTAGGGTTAAATAAAGCTGAAAGGCTGAAGAATGATGGTGACTGGATGGACGTTCTAACGTTTATAAGCTCGTCTTTTTTATTTAGGAGGACGGCGTCGACAATTTAAAAAGAAAAGACAGAGCCTACAGGAGATCCTGACCACCTTAGACCAAACTAATTTGGAGATCTGAACCTGCTTAGGCCAGACTTTATTTTTATTGCTTGTTTCGCGGATCCGCCGGTGATCAGATTTAAAAAATACAAGAAAAAAAAATTATTCTGCGGATTCGCCGCAGTACTAATGGTTGAAATTCAAAAAAAAAAAAAAAACATTTAGCCAACGGTATTGTTCTGTACATTCATTTTTTTTCCCAGATTCACTTTAATTTAATTGTAGATTCAATACATTTTTATTTATAAATTAAAAAAAAATTTATTTCTAAATCCTTTATTGCATTAATTCCACATAGTCCTCGAGAAATTAAAAAGTCCCGAAAAATAAACATGTATTTTTTTTTTTTTTCCTCCCTCCTCAGTAAATTCTTAAGTAGGAACATCCGAGGAACAAGCAATTAAAAAAGTCTGGCCTTATAGTCGTTTGGTCTAAGGCCGGCGTTACTGGCACGCCGATCCTCCCAATCTACAACGAGTCCAAAACCAAAAAGTCATGGACTCTCCTGTACCCCCTAGCAGGGAGCAAGGTGCTGGAAATACCAGGAGCTCCATAATGCCGTCAATGGGCATTTAATAGACAGGCGGAGATTAGGAAGCGTCTCTGGACTGTGATGGATGAGTAGCATGTGTACCCAATTAACTCCAGCACACACCCCTCACTGGCAACGCTACAGAAAAGATTAACGAGCAAAGTGAAAGGTTAATAACCAGCAGCAGCACATTCAGAGCCTGGGGTAAGGACATCATCCAAAATACTCAGAGGACAAGTGATGACAGATTTCACTCCCAGTTTTTCATATGTGTGAAACTGGAATAGCATAACCTCCCCTGGAACCAGGTCCCGGATACGTCGGTGACTCCCTCAGCGGGCCAAATACGGGATTAGATTCGTTACTCGTGCTGTTCTCTAACGATTTGTTTACGGCGAGAAAATCGAAGTTAATTGTGATGCGTTTGGTTTCATGTTCAGTACAGTGCAAAAGTCTTAAGCCACCATTAGATGAGCTATAATATTGTTTTATAAACTATGTGATCATCATATGCAGCCTGAAAATACAAACAATTTGTGAAAAAGCACTTCCTTACACTTTGGGAGCCTTGTTGGAGCTTGATCAAGACTTTTGGAAGGGTAACAGAAGTGGAACAGGGAGAAAAGGCTAAGATGCACTTAAAGCTCACGAAGATCATTCATTATTATGAAGAGAACGACGGAGTTACGTTCCAGGACCACCCGCGATAAACAAAAATCCGCAAAGTAGGGACGCTCTATTTATTTAAGTATTTAGACACTATTTTAGCCCAGACTTTTTTTAATTGCTTGTTCCTCGGATGTCCCGACTTAAGAATCTACTGAGGAGGGAGGAAAAAAAATTAAAATAAATCTTTATTTTTCAGCACTCTTCAATTTCTCGAGGCCTATGTGGAATCAATTTTTAAAAAATTATTTAAAAATAAAATTTATTGAATCTACATTTAAATTAAAGTGAATCTGAAAAAAAACAAAAAAACAATACCGATGGCTCTCCACCAGAGGGCGGAAAAAGCTAAAAAAAAAAAAAAAAAAAAAAAAAAAAAAAAAAAAATTATTTTTTTTTCAATTATAGGTACTGTGGCGGATCCGCTAAATACCAAAGAAAAAAATATTTTTTTTGTATTCTTCAAATATGATCATCTGCGGATCCGCGAAACAAGCAATAAAAAAGTCTGGCCTTATGAAGAGGACGACGGAGTTACGTTCCAGGACCACCCGCGATAAACGTAAATCCACAAAGTAGGGACGCTCTATTAATGTAAGTATTTCTACACTATTTTAGCGGTAAAACTTGCAGAACGTTTGGGTAACATCATAGGGTTTTAATGAATTCAGTCTAGAATGAAACTTTCACAAATAGCGAACACAAAACCGCAGATAAAAACTTGTCATGTCGCCAAGTAGCGACTCAGGCTGGAGATGCTCTAGTGTTACT
>JAVSBV010000138.1:307917-318394 GCA_033117975.1 Parotocinclus spilosoma | reverse complement strand
AAAAATTAAAAAAAATGTTTTATTTTTATTTATTTTATTTCAACCATTGATGCTGTGGCGGATCCGAGAAATATTATGAAAAAAAAAAAATATTTTTATTTATTTTATTTCAACAATTGATGCTGTGGCGGATCCGAGAAATATTATAAAAAAAAAAAAATGTTTTATTTTTATTTATTTTATTTCAATCATAGATGCTGTGGCGGATCCGAGAAATATTATAAAAATTAAAAAAAATGTTTTATTTTTATTTATTTTATTTCAACCATTGATGCTGTGGCGGATCCGAGAAATATTATAAAAATAAAAAAAAATGTTTTATTTTTATTTATTTTATTTCAACCATTGATGCTGTGGCGGATCCGAGAAACAAACAATAAAAAAAAGTCTGGCCTCATATTGGCTGCTTATTTAGACCTAAATCTCATAAGTATATAATAGTAACCGAGTATTTTCTCTTCTTTCAGTTTTAGTTTCCACTCCATCACACCTTCCTGACCGGAATAACGTAACCGGACGCTAAATAAGGGCAGGTTGAGTTTTAAGAGCAGCAGATTTGGGATTTTGGATCCTGTTGGAGATGTTTAGTGGGAGAAGTGACTGACAGGGATGGAGGGAGAAACCTGAGCTCGGCACTGATTAGTTTGATCGTATTGCAATCACGACGTGCACTCAGCACCTTAATGAAATCTCCATTGGACAGGCCGTTTGTAAACACGTCTAACCAAGACCACAAGGTCGGCCTGGGAGACGGAATTGAGTCCAATTTGTCCGTTAATGGACTGCGACTGGAAGAGGAATCCCGGGCGTTCCCTAACTCTCTTTCTCTCTCGGACTCTGGTACCATTTCATGCCCCGCAGCTCTGCCGGGGTTTGGCTCCTATTAGGCCTCCTCATGTGAGGTTTACGTTGGAGGGTATTTGCTCTGCAAACTCAATAAAAGCGGGTTATTTATCAGGACGGCTTATGGGCTCTGACTGAACGTTCTTGTAAAGTCTCGAGTGAAACCAGCTGCTGCTGAAATTGAATTAGCCGCAGCCAATAAGGTGAAAAACCAGAGCCGTTTAACAGCTTATTAACTGGATCCTCTTCTGCTCACACACACACACACACACACACACACACACACACACACACAATCCAGTCCTGTTTTATTATTTCTCCACTCTGTCGCTTCGCAGCTAACAGCTTTCACACTTACTGACTATGACCCAGCCCGGTCAGCAAGGTCCGGACCTTTTTAGGACCTGAACATGAATTCGAACCTATTGACTGAAAGTTTTATTCGATTATTAGACTTGTTATTTAGTGTGTGCCGTGTGTGAGGGTTGTGAGAGAGGGCGTGGGTGAGGAACCATACATCGTTATGCCATTACCCGTAATAAACGTTACGTGGATCGTAACCATAGCTAACTACGCATTCTCTTTTCTCTCCGAGCCTATTATTCTGCTTCGGCTCCCCCCGAAGTGTCCTTCCACCACGAGGTCCAGCCACACTACGATCAGACCGCAGAGGGCAGGAACTCCCTCGATCATCCGGCCAGGAGGATGCCACGTCATCAAAAATGACCCAACTACAGACAAAAAAACATCCTTCATTTCTTTATTTTCGCGATTGCCTTAATGCTATAGCTTTATATTCTGTACCTTGTTATACTCTACTGTCATTTTACCATCATTCTTATATTTATTTTGCTCATATTTATTAAAACGCTTTAATTTAATTCTCACATAAAACATCTGCGCCGCCCAAGGAAGTCCGGGTTGGTTTTTGAGTCAGCCTTTTATATTATTCAGGCAGGTTTGCTCAGTTTAGGCTCTAGAAATGAATGAGTGTGTGTGTGTGTGTGTGTGTGTGTGTGTGTGATCCAGCTCATCCATCACATCCCTCCTCCCGTGGTGTTTACAAGCCTGTACGATGGTGGATGGTGGAAGCGTTCCACACCTACAGCAGCACCTCCTGCTTATCACGCCGCTCTATTATCCGTCACCGCTCCATCGTTTCCACCCGATTAGACGTAAACCCCCTGTTCCCGGAAGCGTAAGCCCCTAATTAGGCGCTGGGGCGCTGCACATCTGTCTGACGGGAAGCCGAACTACGGCGAGACCTGTCAGCAGCTTCCAGCGACCCCGTGCTGGACCGGCAAAGCACTTTCCACATTCTGACCCCTGCTGTCAATCATTTGTGTGCTCGCATTCCCTCCGGCTGCCCCCCTGCTGTGTGGTCTGATGTCTTCTCCAGAACTTCGCTTCCTGCCTTTCCGTGGGCGGAGCCTGCACCAGGCCGCACTGAGCAGAAACCAGTTCCACCACCCAATAGGGGTAGGTTCCCTGGTCCTTATTCCTTACCCGGGTGACCATGAATGCCACGTCGACCCGAGAGACGGGCACAGCTGAGCTACGTGCTCTGAGCACGTCCAACCTTTTCCTTGGAGCGGGTGGGCTACAGCAGCAGCAACGAGCTAAGAGCACAGCTCGGCTCTCCTCGCTCTTTTTCCGTCTCCCTTTTCATTTGGGATGCTCCAGGACCAGGTATCAGGTGGCAGGGCTGAGCAGGTGATTTAGAGCCACGGCGTGCCCCGCTCCCTGCATGGCCCCCTTTCATGTCCTGCGCCGGGGTCAGTGAGGTTGGACGGCTCCAGATGTTGCTGTCAGTCGCAGGCTTGACCTGCAGGATGTGTCTGGTAGGCGGGCGTCCCCCGGGGGCCTCCTGCACTGGTAATTGATTTCAGGGAGAATGGCCCAGTCGGGGACGCACTCTCACCCACATGCCGGCCGCCAAGGGTCCGGGGCTCGGCCCGCGCCGCACTGTCAGCGGTAATTCAATTAGAGACGCGGGACTGTGACCGAGTGCAAGACGTCAAACTCTTTTCCATATGTGTGGATTTTCCTTCCTTCTGCTCCGGAGGGCGGCGCGAGGCGATGGCAGGGGTACACAGAACAACCGGCATCACGAATAAATAAAAGCACAAACTGGGATTTGGTCTTGGAGTCACGAGTCTCCAGAGTCACAAAAAGGTGCCGATTTATATTAATCCCCGAAACACAGAGCTCATAAAACCCTGAGAGAACTGTGAGTACTGCCAACCTGAACCCAAACTCCGGTGCCCGCTGTGAACCCAAAGTGGGAGTGGCACTCAGGATCCCTGTCTTAAGTCAGACTTATTCTTCTTTATTTTTTACATTCTGATAAAATCTTAAGTCTTAAAGTCTTAAGTCTTGGGTTTACAGGGATCTGCCCATATCTTGCAAACACTTCATTTTAGTGTCAAACTATTTATTTATGAATTTTTAATGTTTATTCGAGATTTATCAGTTTATATATAAAACTCCAAAGTGCCAGAGAAACGGAATAACAGAAATGTAATCCTGTAGATAAAATAATAAAATAATACAAAGTGTTTTTCATACAAAGTCCTCGAGAAGCCACTTTGTTTATTTTACAGACTAATCATTATTATTATTATTATTATTATTATTATTATTATTTGGTTTGTGTTTAATAAAGATTTGATCAGAATAATCTCTAAAGGATTTGAGTTTTAGTTTTAGAAATAGTAACCATGTCAGATCTCCGTCTTTCAAAAAATCAGATTCCGCTTAATCCACACGGGCCACTTTAGAGACACCAATTAACCTACCCCTCACGTCTTTGGGCTGTCAGAGGAAACCGGGGGACCCGGAGTAAACCCACACAGACGCGGGAAGGACATGCAGAGTGCGCACAAAAAGGACCCAGACCGCCCCGCCCTTTTTGCCCTTAAAATCAGAGTCTGGAACAGCAAACGTTTTAAGACGTGAGAGTGTTTTTAGTCTTTTAAAGTCTTAAAATCTGACCCTTTAACGCTGGCACAAGATCTCACAAGATCTCACAAGATCTCACAAGATCTCAGAAGATCTCAGAGGCTCCACGTTTTAATTCTGGACTTATTTTTGATCAAACCCGCCTTGTTTGAGAAGAGATAAAGGCATCGGGCCACATGTCCGTACCACAGAGGCCCCCCCCGCCCCCTCGACCCTGTACGCGTAGATGGCATGACAGCTATTAAGGTTGTAATCAGCCGCGCCTAGTTTGGATCACGTAATCATTTCAGGGCGGTCGGAGAACCTCTGAGAGAGCGAGGGGGACGAGGGGGACGAGGCGGGACGAGGGGGACGAGGCGGGACGATGCGGGACCAGGCGGGTCGCTGCTTTGAATTAGCATCAGCAGCTGAAGGGAGGGTAAGTAACGTAATGGCATAACAGCAGGTAATAACACCGTCCGCACCGATGCGCGTAATGGGGGCTTCTGCCCGGCTCTGCCGTCAATCAAAGGCCCTTGATTAAAATTGGCCGGGATTGGGCTTTCGCCGGGAGCCAGAGGTCACGTATGCGAGCGCTGCCGGGATCCGCCGGCACACGGGCCGCACTCACTACCAGAAATTGGTTGCAGCTGAGGCAGATAGAGTGCTCCGTTCATGGCCGGGTAATGACGGCTCGGCATGCCGGGCCACTGAGCCCCACTTCCGACCCAGGTGAGACTTTTGACCTTACATCTGTTTCCTGTTGCTGAGCCGGTGCACGAGGGGAAGGCCGAGACGCTCCGAACACACCCCGTCGTTTCAGTTACCGCCAGCCAACAGGCACGGCGTTCTGCCAGCGGGCATCCTGATCAGCCTGGCACCGTCCCAATAGGGACTGGATCAGAACAAGGCGAAATGGAGCGGTGGAAACGAAGGGGTGATCGAAAAAGTCCTCGTGCGTTTATTGCGTAATTATGTATTGCATGATTATCATGGGTTTGACCACGCCCACCGCTGACCCGCTGACCTGCAGACAACAATCAGTCCTAAATGAATATAAAACAAATAAAGAAATACAATCTAAATACAGCATACTGACGTTTCTCAGACTGACCGCTAGATGTCGCTCTCAACAAGTGCATGTCTGCTCATTCAGACTCAGGAAAAGAATGAATTCTATTATTAATAATAAAGTGTGAAAACAGAAGATCGTACCAATTAATGCCGTTTTCTGTGTTATATATTATATTTATATACCGTCTTAATAAACAAACCACACCCTCAGCAGGACAAGAAGATGGAACCAGAGAGCATAATAGAAAAATAAGACCAATTTTTTAAAAATTATTATTAGTATTAGTACTAGTATTAACACTAATTAGAATATTATAAGTAAACTTTATATACAGTATAAAATTATTGATCCTATTATTGATTTTGTCATTACTGAATCTGTTATTGTATTGTTAGTAGTGCTATTATTATTTATTATTTATATTATTATTATTGTGGAACAATTATAATAGTGAAAAATATAATAGTGATATTAGTATTTATGAAATTATTTGTGTTGATGTTTTATTATTTTTGTTAATAGTATTAATATGATTATTTTTAGTAGTAGTATAAGTATTAATATAAATTAGATTAAATTCATTAATTAAAATTATTATTATTATTATTATTATTATTGATATTAATATTAAATAGAGAGTACAGATATTGTTATAATTATTTATATTAGTATTGCTGTTATTCTATTATTATTATTTTTATTTAAGTTAGTATTAATATTATAATTATTCATATTATTATTATTATTATTAGTGATATTAATATTAAATAGACAGTAATTTGTTTATGTTAGTATTAATATTATAATTATTAATATTATTATTATTATTAAAATTATTATTATTTTTGTTATTAATTATATTAATTAGAGAGTACAATTATTATTATAATTATTTATATTATTAGTGATGTTAGTGATTCTTCTTCTTATTATTATTATTATTAGTGATGTTAGTGATATTAATATTAAATAGACAGTACAGTTGTTATTATTAATACTATTACTGATGCAGTGTTATTATTATTATTATTATTATTATTATTATTAGTGTGTATTATATTTAATATTAGATGTAATGTAATTACAGTAATGATATTCTCTAATTACTCTGATCTTTACCTTATTCATTCATTCTGAGATCAAAGCACAGACTTTAATCAGGGAGCAGAGATAAAGCACCGCGTGCTCTTATAGAACCAATCCCACTCTCGATATAAAGTCTGAACATCCGGACCATGATCTGTAATCAATACTGCCAATAAAATCAATCACACTGATCAATTCAACAAACCAATTACAGCGAGCTATGGCTAACCTTCTAAAACAACACACCGAGTGAGCCGAGCTTTGGGAATCAATTACAGGAGGGAATCGGTTCCCAAGAGTCGATTCTTCAAATCTAGCGCTGTTTAGACAGCTTATTGGCGCATGCGTGTTAAAAACAAGAACAACAGTATAATAATAATAATAATAATAATTATTATTATTATTATTATTGTTATTGTTGTTATTATTATTATTATTATTATTATTATTATTATAAATATCTGAGGTATCAGTAAAGTCTAAATTACAGATCTGTAAGAATTTTTTTATTTATTTATCAAACGAATTTTCCCCATTTTTCCTTTTCATTCTATACTTACATCCAAATGAAGCGCAACCTGTAACTGAGATCACACTGTAAATAATATTATTAGCATTATAACATTATAAAAACCGTTTTTTTTTAATGAAATATATAAAACTCTGCGTCATTTAAATAAGGTTACACACAAACGAGATCTTATTTGAACATAAAATCCATTCGGTGAGGGTAGAATCGATTCAGTGATTCAGAATCAGAATGGGAATCGAACATGCCTATGTGATGGCGTCACAGCCTACGTCACGCCAGCGCGGTCACGCCTTCGCAGTTGACGTCACGGGCATAGGGGAGCTGATGTGGCCGTATTTTTAACACCGTGTGCTCTGAGTATGTTTTGGTTCAGGCCTCGTGACGTGATTCTTATTTTTGGAAGCGAGTGATTTGACCTTTCTTCTACCTGGCCCCTGGTTCTGAGTGCACACACACACACACACACACACACAGCTCGGGCTTCCAGCTAAATCCAATCAAACGTGACCTGATTATCAATCACCTACAGAAATTAATCAATACTAATCAATTCCTCTAACAGTCACTCTACAGGAACCATAAAGAGATGCTCAGATTGACTTATTTTTACTTTTTATATATTCATTTATCAAATAAAGATGTATTGTGTGTGTGTGTGTGTGTGTGTGTGTGTTAATTACACTCTCCTCACACGTCACTATCTTATTTATTTGTTTATATATTTATATTCTTATTTCTTATGTCTTATTTTTCTTATTATTAGCAGTATTATTATTGTTGTTGTTATATTTTTATTGAATATTATCATTACTGTTGTTGTTTTTATATTATTATTATTATTGTTGTTGTTGTTATTAATCTAACATTATTAGTATTGGTTTTAATATAAATATTCTAATATTATATTATATTAATAATACATTATCATCTAATTTATAATTATAATATAATAAAATATAAAAATAATTATTATTTATTATGATACAATATTTTATGTTAATCATCATTCATATATTAACATTGTTATTTGATGTTATTATATTATTGTTATTATTAATATTCTTCTTATTAGTAGCTGTATCCTTTTTATTTTTTAGTCATAATAATTTAGTTATTATTTTTATTTCTTTTTTTTATGTGACCCGTGTTGTATTGTTGTATTAGTTAATATCTACAGCCCATCCCAAACTGAGTAAGCCCAGGGTAACAGTGGCAAGGAAAAAACCCTAAATATTATAAGAAAGAAACCTTGTTAGAACCGAAACTCAAAAAGGGAGTCGACCTGCTTGGGAGTCCCGAAGCTAAATGTAACAATATTACTAATATATTTAGTCTAAACAAACAAACAGGGAAAGTATTTGGAGGAACATCGCCCCCTGCCAGTCGGAGGATGGAGTGAGTTAGCGCCCTCTGGTGGGGCCCGGGCATGGTGGCACTGGTTACTGAGGACAGATGAACATGTTACAAGCCCATAATAACATAATGAATAACAACAGAGAGACAGAGAGAGAGAGACAGAGAGAGAGACAGAGAGACAGAGAGAGACAGAGAGAGACAGAGAGAGAGACAGAGAGAGACAGAGAGAGACAGAGAGAGACAGAGAGACAGAGAGAGAGAGAGAGAGAGAGAGAGAGTGACACAAAAAGAGAGAGACACACACACAGAGAGAGACACACACACAGAGAGAGACACACACACACAGAGAGACACACACACACACAGAGACACAGAGAGAGAGACACAGAGAGAGAGACACAGACAGACAGAGGGGGAGGGAGAGAGGTGGAGACCAAGACAGTAAGAGGAAGGCAGTGAGAGAGACAGGTGGAAAGACAGAGAAAGAGAGAGACTGAGACAGAGAGGAACAGACAGACAGAGAGAGGGAGACAGACGGAAAGATAGAAGGAGGGAGAGACAGACAGAGCGAGAGAAAGAAACGGAAAGACAGGGGGAGAGACAGACGGAAGGACAGAGAGGGAGACAGACGGAAAGACAGAGAGAGAAAGAGAGAGACAGAGAAAGGGAGACAGAGGGGGGAGAAACTCAAAGAGAGACAGACAGAGGGAGAGACGGGGAGAAAAAGAGAGGGACACAGACAGACAGGGGGAGGGAGAAAGAGACGAGAGAGAGACAGACGCAAGGACAGAGAGAGACAGACGCAAGGACAGAGAGAGACAGACGCAAGGACAGAGAGAGAGAGAGATAGACTGAAAGAGAGAGAGACAGAAAAAAAAGAGACAGAAAAAAAAGAGACAGAAGGACAGAGAGGGAGACAGACGGAAAGACAGAAGGACAGAGAGGGAGACAGACGGAAAGACAGAAGGACAGAGAGAGACAGACGCAAGGACAGAGAGGGAGACAGAAGGACAGAGAGGGAGACAGGTTTGGTATTGTTTTTATATATAGGCATTATACCGCTGCTACAACAACACTATATCTAATCTAAAAGGTGGCCTAAGACTTTTGCTCCGTAACCGTATGAGTTCAGCCTGCATAGCTGCCCAGGTTTCCCAGAGGACTCTTGGTCCACCCGTACATCCTCTTTTCCACCAGCAGGCGGCGGGCTTCTATGCCGAGAGCGTTCGTGCCTTTAATCACGTGTTTTCCCGTGACTTTAGCTCCTGCTGATGACCTTCCCTCACTTAAACGCCACCAGCTGTGTCTGCGCAGCTCAGGTTTCTGCAGTCAGCAGTCGTTACTGTTCGGTAATATTTCAGATCAACATGCCAGCCTGGCAATGCACAAGCTCTGAACAGAATAAACTTTGGCCCGGTCGTGGCACAGGTCTGTTTAGTTTCCGTGACTCCACTGTCAGGACAGCGCCGGAACACGCCAATGGATGACGCAGACGCCGATAATTATCCCATGGTTATCTTTATGGTGTGATTCCTGTTACACAACGTGCCGTGAATTCAGCCAAGACTTTATTGGCATAGCCTCTTAACGTGTGACACGATAATCTTATAAGAGTTCTGAATAGCACAGATGTAAGCCTGCTCCAGGTAGGGCTGGGCACCATGACTCATCCAGTTACAGTAAAGCAAAGTGTGCTGGGACGGTACTCCGATACGCCACCGGTGTGTGCCGGTGACGGCCCACATTAACGATCACACACAGGAGAAGCAAAACAGAAACGCAAATAATGTAACTCACTGGCTGCACACAAGCAAGAGGGAATGAGTCCAGTCAATGCAGATAAAGCAGATAATGCAGTATCAGTTTTAAACACTTTAAACGTTTCTTTACAGCAAGAAGGTCCTGGGTTCGATCCCAGGGATTGCATGTCCTCCCCGTGTCTTCGTGGGTTTACTCTGGGTCCAAAGACATGCGTGTTAGGTTAATTGGTGTTTCTAAAGTGGAGGTCTGGGTCCTTTCTGTGTGGAGTCTGCACCTCCTCCTCGTGTCTACGTTGGTTTACTCTGGGTACTCCGGTTTCCTCCCACAGTCCAAAGACATGAGTGTTAGGTTAACTGGCGTCTCTAAAAGTGGCCCTTTTTGTGTGTGTGTGTGTGTGTGTGTGTATCTAGGCTTGTTCTTGCCCTTGCACAAGCCGGGTGGGCACCGGCTGGCCCCGCGTGGATTAAGCGGAAGATAAGGGACAGATCTACATAAATAATATTTACAGCACTAAAACCTTCTAGACCCTTTTTTAATTTGACCAGCTGTTTACAATCAAAAGACAAGTGTGTTAGGTTAATTGGTGTTTCCAAAGTCCTTAGGGTGGGGTACAATGCCCTACGCTGGATTGATGAGGCATATTCTCAAAATACAGTTGAACCCATTTACTTGGACCACCGGTTAATGGGACCAGCTGCTTATTCAGCCCAAATCCTATTATATACGTGTAATGTTATTCTGCTTATTTGGGCCAAAATTCAGCTTAATCGGACCAAAGAACGTGAGAGCGAATAAGAAAAAGAAGCCACAAGTCGCCACTTAGCCACAGCAAAAGCGGATCAGCGATTTATGGGAGGATTTTTGGGATCCCCGGGAGAATTTAT
>JAVSBV010000138.1:301308-307817 GCA_033117975.1 Parotocinclus spilosoma | reverse complement strand
TTACATTTACTCAGATTAAACTTTTGATCTGTCATCTATGTTCTATTACGAATAAAATATTGACATTTGCCATTTCCACATCATTGCATTCAGTTTTTATTCACAATTTGTTTAGTGTCCCAACTTTTTTGGAATCTGCTTTTTATTTAGTTTGGTAGCCTGAGTCCTGGTTGTAGGCTCTAAATCTAACCAGAGCTTCAAGGAGAACAGTGAATTTCTCATCATAAAAATTAAAACAATAAATATTTACATGTACTTCAAAAGCAATAAACAACACCACTGGAAGCTAAGACAACTACACAACAAGAAACAAATAACATGGAAATTATATGGTGTGTATCAGCTACTCAGAAATCAAAACAAACTACTTATAAGCTGATTAATTCACAGTGTAATATACGTTTGTATATTTTTGTATAAATATTGTTCAAATCTTCATCAGTCTTAAACATAAGTAAGACTTAAACATAAGTAAGACTTAAACATAAGTCCTAAATATAGAAAAGAGAACCAAATTAAATGAACGAAATAACAATATTACACTCAATCTCATATTACATCTCTGTGAGTGACAAAAAATAAGTGAAGCATTGCACAGCATTGTACAGCAATAATTGCAACTAAACATAACTGCCGGTCAGTACTACAAATTCCAGTCCACTTCAGGAACTTTAGCCCATTCTTCATTAAAGGACAGCTTTAACTCTTACATGATGACGAGACATAAACATTTTTAATGGATGTCAGGACTGCATGTCCTCTTGAGATTCATCTGAGTTGCATTTGCTGGTATGATTCAGAATCCATTGATCCATCAATAATGACAAAATGTCCTGGCCCAGATTCAGCAAAACAGGCCGGAACCATGATACTACCACAAAAAAATAATAAAAAGCAGTCAATTCTCTCGTTAGTTTAATTGTCTTTTTAGAACCTGTGTGAATTCTGATGATGTTTTATGTAGAGATATAGATATAGAGCTAAAGCACAAGCATCTTACTGATTAAACTAACTTACCACATTGAGAGGCTATTGTAATATTAATGGTTCACACAGACTTTGGGTGTTCTGCTATTAGATTCAATTTATGAAAGTTAAAGTTACACATATTCTACTTTTTTAACACTGTTTTTAACATTTTAATGTTATTGATCCTATTTATGGTTGGAAAGGGCTTCAAAGTCCTAAACCGGACTGTAATTGCAGCAAGGGACCAAAGCACAATATTACTTAAACTGCTCTCATCTACAGTCCTCTAAGGGTCCTGTCATATCAAGAAGATTTGTGGTTTAAAATTATGAATAGAAACATAAGCGGATTAGCTGAACATGTGATCAGACCTCATGAGCACGAGTGATGTGCAGGAGTGGTGATTTTGGGTTGGCCATGCAGTCTTTTAGCCCCAGATTTGTATGCAGGAACAGAGGAAAGCCTTTCAGCTGCGCACTCAGGAGACTGTTCTCATTAGCCTACACAAAAAGTGCAGACATCTGTTAACTGACAGAAAGTGACAAGACAAGTGTAAGACAGAATGAGAGAAATAAAGTATATCAAGTGACCTTAAAGAAGCCAATAATTCCCACTCCATACTCCACACAGTATTTATCCAGGAGTTCCCTGTTCCAGGCATCCAAATTAACATACTTGAGGATGTTCTCATAGATGATGAGAATGAATCGGCCCCGGTCACGAACTGTTAGTGTAGGCATGTCTCCTTTACCAGGAGAAATCTCAGTATGATACCGGAATCGGGCCGACTCAAGCATGGCCACAATGTCTTGGCCCAGCTGTGAGTAGTGACTCTCCACAAACACCAGAACCACCGGATCTGTTCGGCTTTCTTCTGCTGCCACAGCTTCATCCATGTTATTCTGGAGCGGGAGGAGCCGGGACGGTGTGACATCATCGCAGTCTTCTGGACTAGCTCCGGCAGATGGCTCAAACTCCCTTTTAACGGCGTACAGAAAGTAGGCGGAGATGAAGACGCTGAGCATGCACACGAGGAAGAGGAGGAGAAAGGTGGTTTGGAGAGTGAGCTGGCGGTGGAGACGTCGCACGAGGCCAGCACCCAGCATTGTGGGGACGACCCCCACAGAAGTAAAACAAACGAGGAAGAAGAAATCGAGTTCAAACTCAGTCTGTTTTCATTTGAACCATCATTTTGTGTAAGATGTTTTTGTCTGTTAATGGAAATATTATGACTGCAAAGGGAACCCCACACCATCACCATGTCTGTCTTCATTTACTTCAACTAAGACTATTCTCTCAGCAGGTGTTTCCCTGAATGTGTAATAGGTAGGTGAGTGGATCCTGTCCATCATCGAATATGTCTCCCTCAGTTGTCTTTATAGATTGGCTAGTTGAAACAATGTAAAAAGCTGTGGTTCCAATGTCATCCTTCATTCCGGAAATGTGGCTGTGCCTGCAGAAAAGATAGATGTGCGATTTAGTGTTTAGAAAGTACAATTCTGATTAATTCAGTAACGTCCGCAAGAAGTAAATGAAATGGTTACTCATTTGCTTTATTATAGCATTTAGCAGCTTGGATAAAACTGTATATACTAAGGCTGAAGTAAGGACATTACTTCTATGCAATGCCTTATATAGTGCCATCAATGACTGATCATGGCAAATCATTAATAATAATGTACACAGTTTAGAAAAACTCCATTACCCTTTCCACAAAATGCCCCAGATCTCTCAGTTAAAGTCAGATAAAATGTGTTTAATGTGGTTTATTTGTTTATCCTAACAGCGAAATATGGAAGACAACCTTTGATAACATTTTATTACATGTATTTAAAGGAAACAAAATATTCTAATGCCATATAATTCAATTCCAATAAAGGTTCTTTAAAATGCAGATCATCTTAAAAGTAAAATTTAAATAGTAACATGATTTAAGTTGCATTTAATTCCAGACATGCAACCGATTGTGACAGGTTTTTACCTGACACACTAATTAACTACATGTGTTTTCTTAAATAATTGTCTATAGTCCACAGCACAGTACATTAACTTGCAGACAGTAAGTTTATTGTTATACGGCACACCCTCCATAATACATGATACAAGTCTTCAAATACAAACACAAATGAACAATCTCACACACACACACACACACACACACACCCAGGGAGTCAAGTGGAATCACGAGAGTTGGGCCAGGAGAACCTGTTAATCCCACAGAGAGACGTGGAGTTTGTTTACAGAGGCTGTGTTTCACCAGAACATCTTAATATAAGAACTGGAACTGGTACCAGAACAGGTTAGTGTATGGACTGGAACTGGTACCAGAACTTCTTAGTATGAGGACTGGAACTGGTACCAGAACATATTAGTATAAAGACTGGAACTGGTACCAGAACATATTAGTATAAGAACTGGAACTGGTACCAGAACTTCTTAGTATGAGGACTTGAACTGGTACCAGAACATCTTAGTATAAGGACTGGAACTGGTACCAGAACATCTTAGTATAAGGACTGGAACTGGTACCAGAACTTCTTAGTATGAGGACTGGAACTGGTACCAGAACATCTTAGTATAAGAACTGGAACTGGTACCAGAACATGTTAGTATAAGGACTGGAACTGGTACCAGAACATCTTAGTATAGGAACTGGAACTGGTACCAGAACATCTTAGTATAAAAGCTGGAACTGGTACCAGAACATCTTAGTATAAAAGCTGGAACTGGTACCAGAACATCTTAGTATAAGAACTGGAACTTGTACCAGAACATCTAAGTATGAGAAGTATGAGAGTTTGGAATAACATATTTTTTAACAGTTTGGCCCAGACTTTTACCAAGACCACCTCTGAAGGTCTCAAATTGGCATCATTTTGGGCTTTGGTTACCTCACAGCCATCCTTAGTCCACTTAGGAGAACAGCAGGTGAGGCTTTTAAGGTCCAGAACATCTGTAGATGTTAAAAAGGGGTCAAAGGAGACCAGAGAACACTGACTAGCACACTGTGTTTATTTTGGAACGTCTCGACCAGTGGCTGTTCTGTTTTTTTCCGGAGCGCGAGTTCTTCCATGGCTTCATGCCAGCTTTGTGTCGTCCACAGAAGAACAGCGGGACTTACGGACCTTCCTCGAGATGATGCGTAGATACTCCGATTGTGAGCTACAGCTCTTGACCTTTCTTTAAATGCCGAGCCGTTTGCTGGTACTTAAGGGATAAACGGGAAGCGAACGCACCGAGCGATGAGTGACGGCCCGCACGCCATCTCGGAAATCTTCACGGCGGTTCAGAGGGAAGTCTTGTTGGCATTTTGTACCCCGGCGGCTAGTCGGCTCCCTCAGATGATTAAACGGTGTTCCTCAGAAGGTCTGGAGATCTGAATCTGCATAATTTCTCGTAGAGCGCCGGTTCCCAGGAAGCGACCCGGAGCTTTGTACCCTCGTAGAGGAACAGCAGATCTTATGGACCTTAATTAAAGCCCGAGTGGATATGTTAGTGCTTAGTAGACAAATCTGAAGTGAAAGTTCTCGGCGGGGGGGCGGCAAAGAGTTTGGCGCCTGGTCGGAAATTTAGGAATCTGTTTTGCGTGAAGCGGACGCAGAACATCTTTCGTTTTGGCCCATGTTATAACCACGCCCAAAAGCTCCGCCCAATTCTCAGGGCTGGGACTCATCTAAGATGGACCGTCACCGTGGAAACAGGGATTTTTTCTGCCTTGATGATCCGGTTCTGGTCCGGAAACCTGGTTCAGTTTGTACAGTCGGATTAATATTGACCTAAATGTGAGCAGGAGCAGCTGCAGGGTATGATCACTAGGGAGGGGCTGCAGCTGTACATTCTACAAACAGTAACCCAACATGAACCCAAACATCTGGAGGTTAGAACTGGTACCAGTATGGAGGACTGGAACTAGAACAGTGTCTTAGTGTGAGTACTGGTACCAGAACATCTTAGTATAAGGACTGGAACTGGTACCAGAAGGACTGGAACTGGTACCAGAAGGACTGGAACTGGTACCAGAACATCTTAGTATGAGAACCTGGAACTGGTACCAGAACATTTTAGGGTAAGGACTGGAACTGGTACCAGAACATCTTAGTATGAGGACCTGGAACTGGTACCAGAACATTTTAGTGTAAGGACTGGAACTGGTACCAGAACATCTTAGTTTGACGAGACTTCGTAAATGCTTGGTCCCTCAGATCATCACATTAGCAGCTGGAGAAGTGTTAGTCCTCCTTACTCTAACCCAACCATCTTTAGATCCCAAACAGAACCTGGATCTAAGTTCTAAACGGTCCGGTTCCATCCTGAACAGTCCAGGTTCCCCCTGTGTCTGGATGATGAATAACGAAACCATAGGAGCTGATTGTGTTCGTCAAACGATCCTCTCTACTGAGGGCTGTCCAGAGCCTGTTCACTGTCCGTGTGCCCCCATAAAACCACTGCTCCCGACACCTCCTACCAGCTATGGAGGCTAATCCTTAGAACGACCCTCCTGCTTCTCTCGGTCCAACGATGCCGCCGAACAAAATCATACGATTGGACGATCTCACCAAGAGGTACTGTACCCAAAAGTAGCCCCTGAGAGCCTTTTTATAGGGCAGCACTACAGGATAAGCACTCTTACGCCCCCTTGTGGTCAGACCTTCCCTGTAACTATTTACAGATCTGACTGCACGCCAAGTTTCTGTCTTCCATCCAGGACCTTTTGATCAAACAGACCTTGGACTTTGGACCAGAGTGGCCCAGTCAGTAGAGCTCCAATTTCTCTGGGTCAAACCTAGGACAGCAGTGCCCCCATGTTAGTACTGTCCGTGCCAGTACAGGTACCATCTGACTCAAGGTTTGGTCTTCTTCATTGTAATATAACGTCCTATAATATATATATATATATATATTATATATAACGCAGTTTAATACAAACACAGAACACAGCTTAATTATACTGTCTGGTTTTGGGTTGCCAAATCATTTAGGATCCTACCTGGCCCCGAAAGATTTAGGAACATAAACACTGACAGTTTTTTTGGCCTCTAAATCAAAGCCGTCAGCTGCTGACGTCAAGAAAACGTCTTCAAACCTAAAAACAGCAGCTTTGAGATCTGAAATCACTGCAGAGCGTGTGTGTGTGTGTGTGTGTGTGTGTGTGTGTGTGTGTGTGTGTGTGCGAGGCTTTCCCATTGTGCTGCATCCATGACAACAGGGTCAGAGTCTGGCTTTAAAGCTATTATGCTAAGAGACCCCGAGCAGAATACTAATGCGCCCGTCCCGTGGGGGAATCGAGGGGGGAAAGGATCAGTTATCCACTGAAATGTGACCGATGGGGCAGGGAGCACCAGAACATACCCCGAAACGTACCATGAGGGACCCCCGCTTCGACCCTCATGCAAAAAAACAAACCCCGGCTCTCCATTGTTAGTCCGAGACAACATCTGTCCGCTCGCTCAGCCAACACGAACCAATCAGATTCTGAATTTAGAACGTATTCATTCTGCCAGAAGAGCTCCGTGCTGGTTCTGGAACCTGTCCCGGGAATC
>JAVSBV010000138.1:293808-296308 GCA_033117975.1 Parotocinclus spilosoma | reverse complement strand
GCTGGGCATGCCCCCCTGGGGGTGGCACAGCGGGCACCTGAATCAACAGACTGGCCCGTCAGGACGTCAAAGGGAAATGTAAGGTTTCCAGTTTCTGCCCTGAAATAGCCTTCGAGAGTAACAGTCGTACCCGCAGCCGCGGCCCTCTGGCCCTCGTCCTTGACAGGGCAGGTCTCACCTCACACCCTGTCCTGCGTAAGAACCGAATTTAGAGCGATGCCCCGCAGGAAGCGCCCATTTTCGTCTCATCCGGCTTATATAAACCCCCGAACCCTGCAGCTCCTCACATCTCCCGGGGTGCAGACAGATCTCCCAGAATTCCCTCCGCCTCAGGTCCAGAGGCGAAACCCAAAACTGGCTTCCTCTGCCCCGGCCAGTTCCTGAACCCCTACGGGTCGCTCGGCTTCTCCGGCGTCTTTCCCACGTCCAAGTCAAACACGGAGGCCGTGGACAAACAGGCCGGCCGTCCCACATCAGAACCGTCCCGTTTCACCGTCCCTCCTCGTATCACTAAGCAAACATTCGATTCTGGATGAAACGTTTCCCCTTATTTGTTTTTTTTTCCCTTTAAAAGGCAGGATTCGGGGTTTAGCATAACACCAGGAATCTCAAAACATTGCCTAAATCACACAGGGCCTCGTAATCGCCGCAGTGCCAAGAGGCTCTCCAAAACTCTCAGGGAGGAAGTTAAACCGGAATTTGGTGCATGGAGGGAAAGATGAGCTTCCCTTCAAACACAGGAGGGAGTTTAGGAAAGATCTGGCGCCCACACCGGTGAAGCGGACGAAATTCTGCACTTTAGTTAAAAATACTACAAAGCGAATTAAAAGTATTAAAAGCTATTTATTTAACTTCACTAGACGTTCTCCGGGAATAGGAACCAGAACTTACCATCCGGATCAGGATAAAAATGTCAAGTTTAAACCAGAAATGAAAGAGATTAAATTAAATAATAATAGAAGAATGTCCTTACATTGGGTCATTTCACAAAAACAAAACCCCCAACTTTCACAGCATATGAACGAAAAGTTGACTAAGAGGTGTTCTTCAAAATAACAAATATATTTTAGAAATGAAAAAGAAGCTCGTCAGGTTGAAAGGTGTGTGAATAAACAGCAAAAAATATTTATCTTTCTATTTTTTCCATTTTGTTTTTATTTTAATGAAACCTACAAATTAATACATAAAATTGAAACCGATTCAAAACAAACAGTTACCGGAATAAGTGTGTGTGTGTGTGTGTGTGTGTGTGTTGGGTGAGAAAAAAAAGTACAAAAAATAATAATAATAAAAAATAAAAAGATCAGCTTCACAACTGTAAGTGATAAATAGTACACACTCTTATTTTCCTGATAATTGAATTAGTGTGTGTGTGTGTGTGTGTGTGTGTGTGTGTGTGTGTGTGCGTGTGTGCGTGTGTATGTGTGTGTGTGTGCACTATATAACCAGGTATTTGGTCCACTTTTGGGGACCGTATGTCCCCTGTAGGATAATAATTTGAGGTATTTGTTACCTTGTGAGGACGTTCTGCTCTCCCTCTGAATGCTGTTTTATATTTTATATTGTGTTTATATTTAATAAAAACTGTAATTACATATAAAGAAAGGTTACTGAGGTGATCTTTATGTGTAGGATGAATCCCCAGAACGTATGTTTTACCAGAACAGAGTGTGTGTGCGGCTCACCATCAGTCTTAATTGGTGTTATTTCAACTGGAGCATGGAACTGGTAATTTAGCATCCACGGGCTTAGCATGAGGGGGTTCTCACTCTGTATAAACACACACACACACACACACACACACACACACACACACACACACACACACACACACACACACACCCAGTGCAGAGAGGGGGATAAACACAGCTCTCTTCCTCCATGATTAATTGTTGGACCATCAGAGCAGCATGCTGCGTGTCTGCAGGAGAAAGCTGGCCCGGCGGTGGGCACGGTGCCTGCTGCTCAGCCCAGTGGAGGTCGGACAGGAACTCAAAGACATGAGTGACATGTACAACCACATAGAGTGTGTACTCACGGCTGGAGGAAAAAGTTAGTGAACTCTTTGTGAATGTAGGGTCCAGAAAGTCGTACCATCTTATCAGGGTCACCAGCTGCATGCCCACAATAACATACGGGCACATATTTAATTCCAAAACCCCATCGTCCCAATCCCTAACCTCCCAAAATGACCTCTGAACTCCTCTTTTTCTCCTACACAGAACTTTTATTTTATAAAAATACATAGTGTATGTGTGTATTTATAGACTTTATACATATTGTATATTATATACTAATATTATTATTTATTTTATTATTATACTAGAATATATGAATATCATTATTATCAATAATTATACACTATTTTTAATTCATTATTAATTATTATTATTAAGAATATATATATATATATATACATTTTGTTTTGTTACGTTACAGCCTTATTCCAAATTGTATTAAATTAATCTCTTTCCTTAAAATTCTACACAAAATACCCCAT
>JAVSBV010000138.1:184668-199073 GCA_033117975.1 Parotocinclus spilosoma | reverse complement strand
GGAGATATAATTTTTAAATGTACCCTAACTTTCTAATGTATCCTATTTTTTAAGTCTTAGTGCATGTAAAATAATCTCTATCACATTATATATACAATAGCTATAGAATGGCATGCTCTATATGACAAAATTATAACTTTATGACTATAACTACTATAACTATAAATTATAACTTAAAAATTCATATTTGTATTTGTATATGAATTGCTTTAAAGATGGTTAAAAATAATATACCTTTTTTACTCACTCCTGGAACTTCCTGTTTATTTTACTTCTTGTCATGATGTCATTTCAATTTGGTCAAACAACACTTTTGACCCTTGAAAAGGGTTCCGTCTTTTCAAAGGGCTTTGGGTTAAGTGCAGGGTTTTATTTATTTAAAAAATGTAAATAGGCACCTATACTACCTGCTGCATAGTCTCACATTGACACCCAGAGACTTCCACACCCCGCATGTGCCACAGTGACTGCTAAACCTGTTTTATTTTTATATCCATCATGCTACACTGATTATATATATATATATATATACACACACACACACACAAAAATGCTTGAATTCTTGGAGCATTGTCCATTGTCCAGCTACCACGGGGAATTTTAGGATCCCCATGTGATCCTGGATCCTTTCAAGGTTTCTTTCTTGCCTCTTAGCCCTGGCTGCTCATTTGGGTTTGACACTTCCTAAATCTGGTTTGTTATAATTAAATACAAACAAATAATGATCATTTGGTTAATTGACTAACATACCATGTTTATTCATACAATTAAGTCATATTTGATATCATTATCATTTCAAAGACAAATTCTTAAAGTTCTCTCATTTTAAAAGTAACCTATGGAGGTATGGAGAAGTGTGAGGACTTGTTGGGTTGCTTTACATAAGCACATTTTAGCTAATGAAAATAAAGAGCAAACTGAAACCTTATTAGGGAGAGAATATTTTCCGATGACAAGTCGATCTAATCACGGGTGTGGCTGAATGCCTGAAGCCGAGAAACACGCTAGCGTTTTGTCAGCAAAAATTCACCATAATCGATGGTTTTGCGTTGCGGTGACCTGTGTGCTCCGGCCTTCTGAATGTGTGACGTGCTAATTTACGTTGACAACAAACAGAAGAACTGCTTGGCTGTGCTAAACTGTCGAGCAGTGCTTGAATTTTCTGGAACACCTTTTTAAACTGGTAGTGAAATGGTTAAGAATAAAAATAATAACATTTAGAGTTGAGAGATTGCGTTAGGTGGTGTAGCAGTCACTTCTTTAGCACTTTGGGTTAGCTTTGTTTGTAGTAAGGGACGCCAACAAACTCATAACCTATAAAACTTGGTGTAAACAAGACCTTGGTTTAAATGTATATAAATATTTGATATCTTTTTATAGTAGAATAACATGTCCGAATAAAAACTTTTTCAAAACTTTTTTCATTCCCACACTTTCAACATGCTCATGCTTTGCTATAAAAATGAAAACTGATATGTGAGTGTGACGTGACGAAGCTCAATGCTAATACTGATAATTAGGCTAATAGTTATTCCGATTTGGACGCATGTGTTTGCTGTATATCGTCGGTTTTTGAGACTCTGAGCATAACTCCCCAACGCCTTATTGCATTAAATCTGCCTTTGTTTAGTTTAACTGACTACAAATCAGTGTCTTAGCCCGTTGTGCCTCAAGGCACAGAAGTTGTGAGGGTAAAGGGTCACCAGCACACACTGAAACGATGTGTTCAGTCAACAAGCAGCGTGTTTAATGCACAAATTTGGGTGTTGTGAAATGACTATACACTTTTTTAGTTAATAACGTCTCACAATTATGAAATAAATATAAATATTTGAAGGCATCAGGAGTAAAATCAACAGGTTGTTCTTATTTACGGTCTTTACTCATTAAAGAGAAACAGTAACACACGTTTGCTAGGTAGGCAACGTTATTTTAACGTGTTCACTATTTCTATATACTTTTAATTAAGTTATAATACTTTTTCTGAGTTAGAATTTACTGAACTGGAATCCACAACTTTGTATAAAATCTGATAATCCATGTATTTTATGATATTCCACAGAGCAGCTTGTGATGTTACTGAATGTTTGGCGTTCTCTGTCTTCATGTGAATGAAATGCTGGATGGGATTTAGGTCAGGTGACTGTACAGGACAATCCATGACAGTAAGATCCTCTCAAGTTTTTAGGCTGCTTGCTAAAGTAAGAAACAGAAAATTATACATATTTATTGCATAAAATTACCATAATGTAAATTGATCAAACAAATAGGAAAGAAGAAAGAACATAAAATCAAAATTATGTTTACTTTTACAGACTCAGCCTGTATGTGGTGCCTCATTCAGGCTTTTAGGCTCGAACCCGGGTCACCATGGTGGTGGGCTAGAATCGTAGACTGCAGTGCCACATGAATGCCATTAGCTTATAATTTAATTAGTAATTATTTGTAAGTTATTATTAGTAGTAATAATAGTAGTAGTATTTTGGTAGTATAACATACGGTTATTATTATTATTATTATTATTCATTAGAAAATAATGTTACCAAATCCCTTTACTGATTTAAATTGAACGACCATTATTGTTTTCATTCAGCTGAAACTTATGAATTAAATAAAAAACGTGAGACATGCCAATGCAAAGACAGACAGCGTTGTGAGCACAAAAGCTACAGCAACATTCATATAATAATAATCAGGGCGTTTAATAGACTACTTATTGTACGGGCGGGGGGATTCACAGAACTTAGAGGGGCACCGCAGTGCCTCTGCTTATAAATCTGTAAAACACTAAATATATTATGTGATTTAACACTAAATAAACACTAAACAACATTTTTATTGTGTTACTTTTGTAAATGGAACTGATACCATTGCTAGTGCAATGAATGGGGTTTAAAATGTACTGGTTATAAGTGACCAAAACATATAGCTCTGAGATTTCATTATTGCAGATGTTTTAATCCTAGAGAAATATTGTACAAAACTGGCTCTGACGTAATCTGTTAGCTGTTCAAGCTTTAGGAAAGATGGTAAATGTAGTCTCTGAAGTGTTTTAGGGCATGATCTGTAGTTCTGTTTAACAGTCTAGGATAAAATTGGTGGTTTACTGCGGTGATTTTAGCGGGGCAGACCAACATTTTACTCTGGCATGTGCCCCATAAAGTGGGTCTGATGACTCCATGCTCTTCAAATTGACTATTGATTGAGCAAAGCTGGTTAAAAAAGTACATCTATAGATAAATAAATGTGAATAAAACTTGTAAGTGAAGGCCATTGAAAAATCCTGAAATACTGAATTCTTCCTTTATGGAGTTTATGGAGGTTTAGTTTTTCGGGATTTCGGTGTCCTCTGTGTTTCGTTGTGAAAAAGTGCTGTATAAATGTTTGTCTTCCAATTCGCATGCACAACTGTAAAATGCAAAAATTTACAATGACGTCTATGTGCTCTTACTTCCTACTGTTCCTCCATTTCTCTTTCCTGGGGTTACAGCCAATGACTTGTTATTACCACCAATCAATCACACTCTTATTCGGCGATAGAATGACCAACGTGGCCCCGACACTTCGCTGAGACATCACAACTAGCACACACAGAACGTCCAGCACCCCCTTCCCAAGCTGACCCCACATTGCCTCCCCATTATAGGGGACTCAGAAAGCTTTTAGGGCCACACTAACGCTGAAAGATTGATGGTGTAAAACATTGGGTGGAAGGAGGGGGGTGAGCAGGTGGTTAAGAAGAAAATGTCCCCGTTTTTAATGGGAGGCGCAGAGCATAATTCAATAATTATGAAAAGTGAGAGAAGCTGCAGCGGGTGGATGGATGGCTGTGGGAGCTACGTCTGGAACAGCAGAAGCCAAATGAGTCTGAAGAACAGGTGAGAGGACGGCCATCATCCTTTGTCTTCCTGTCATGCCAATAGGATTTGGGTGCAGTTGAGACTCAAGTTCAAAAACACTGGTGTATATATGCAGAGCGAAAGTGTTTGCAGAAGCATCTTAGGTTATTTTATGGTGGGTTTGGCCAAACTCAGAAAGCATGTGTACGTAATCCTTGCTTCAAATTTATTGGTCATTTATTGCGTTTGTTTAAGTATCTATAATTTCTTACAGTGATTCCTGTTTTATGTAGGCACAGTCCAATTTAACCAGAAAAGTTTATAGGCGCCATCTGTCAGTCAGTCTCAAATGACGTTTTGGTGAACTGAACATGGCAGCCTTCAGCGTTTGCACTTCCAAATACACAATGCAACAGTTAGCAAACACACAACTGCAGTCTGTCCAGGCTAAAGCTAATGCTAACCAATCTCCAAAGATGTTATCACGTACTTATTATTTATTGCAGAACACCACTTAATAACTGAAACCTCTAGGAAGTAAACCGACTCTTCTGTCACATTCAGTCGATCAGTAGCGCCTCTCTGGAGCCTCCACACTTTACTGTGCTCTGATTGGCTAAAAGTTTTGAAAGAGTTGTGATCAGGGAGTGAGCGACCATGCATGCTACTCTCCCAAAACGTGCCTGCATGATATACAATGTAAATAAAGTTAAATCAAACCCCTTTTAAAGTATAGTGCTGTTCTAATGATATCAATAGAAAAAAAAAAACTTAAGGTTACTAAATTGCTTTAAGTTCTGGCACACTAATCAGTAATTACGACCACCAAAAGTTATTATAACAGTATGAAAAATGCAGATTACAAATACAAGCGGTTCTTACAATTATTTCACCTTTTGATTAATTTCAAAAAGTATTAACCCACAATATTTCTTGTTTTGTCTGGTCAAAAAGTGATCATGATTTGGTACAAAAGCAGTTTCCACAAAATCATAAGTCGTTGAGGAGCTAAGATGGACAAAGGATATTTAGTTTGCCAACAAATGCTGGGAAAATGCATGTGTTAAACCATCAGAGTTTAAAAATGTATTGGTCAGGCAAATCAAACATTTTGGAAGAAATGGACACTGTGTGATTCAGACCAAATATAAAAAGGACCATCGAGACTATTATCAGCAATAAGTGCAACAGCCAGGCTCTGCCATGGTATGGGGATGGGTCAGGAACCTTAGCAAAGGTCATTTACACTCCTGTGATGCAGCATTAGTGCAGAAAAGTACACTGGAAACTTACATTAGCTGCCTTTAAGATGTCATCTCCATCAGGAACGTCCTGACAATTTTTAACAACACAAAGCAAAACCACATGCTGCATACATTACAGAGGTATGGCTATGGAAAAAGAGGTTATGGGTACTAGATGGGCCTGCCCTCACTCCTAAGGCCAGACTTTTTTAAATTACTTGTTCCTCGGATGTTCGTACTTAAGAATCTACTGAGGAGGGAGGAAAAAAAATAAAAATAAATCTATTTTTCAGCACTTTTCAATTTCTCGAGGACTATGTGGAATCAATACAAGGAAAGAGGAAGAAATAAAAATAAAATTGTATTTAAAAATAACATTTAGTTAACCTACAATTAAAGTGAATCTGGGAAAATATTTAATGAACAGAAGAATACCGTTGGCTCTCCATCAGAGGGCGGAAAAAACGTTAAAAAAATATATATATTTTTAAAATTTCAACCATTGGTACTGCGGTGGATCCGAGAAATACAAAAAAATATATATATATATTTTTGTATTCTTCAAATATGATTGTCGGCGGATCCGTGAAACAAGCAATAAAAAAAGTCTGGCCTAACCTGTCCAAAATAGACAATGTGTATAATTTCGACAAAATAACACCTGAAACACTAAATCCTCTGTGGTTTTTCCACACGTCTATAAAGTGCTTTAAAAAGGCATGGAAGGGCTGAACGGATGCTTATTAACAAATGAAATGAAGTTGACCAGACAAAACATGATATGATCATAAATGTAAGAAACACTACATTGTTTTTTACTTTTAATTTACCATACTGTCCCACTTATTTTGTGCATTTAGTATTTGCCTCTCAAGCATGATCCTTAACCTGCTCAGCACTGTTGTACAAAGTACATGCTGTAAAAGGAAATAGTTCAGGTTAGCCCTTCACAAGTCTAAAAACCCCAAAAGGGGTTTTGCCGAGGTCACACCGGTGACTGGTGGATCACTTAAAACATGGAGCAGTTTGGTTGTCTCTCACTAACTGCGGTATACTCACCCTCCACAAACCCTTGCAATAACCTCCATAATGGGCTAAAATTAAAAATCTACCCAGTTGACATCTATCTGAAACCCCGACTGTTCCCATGTTTCTCATCCATCCTCCCTTTTGTTATCAACCCCAAGGCTTTTCCCTTCATCTGTGTCTTGTTCACTTCCCCACACAAGACATATTGATAATTTACAGCCAAAAATATGATTCCAGTTTATTCTACAGGGCAAAAATTCAATAGCGCAGCCTCCAATTGGATTGTGTCTGTATTTGAGGGGTTTTTTTTCCGGGAGTGGGGAACAATAGAGAGAGAGAGTGAACCTGACCCCAGACGTACGACATGAGATTATTGTTAAACAGAGACCTGATAGAATTACAGGGAGCAATAGATGATAATTGCATCACAGCATGATTCTCCCTAACTGTACAATGGTACATATTCATCTGGCTTATGCATTGACTCCCGGCATGGATGTGGCATGAAGGAGATGATGAAGCTGGGTCAGAGATGTGGGTGAAGAGTCAGAAGCAGTGGTGTTGCTGTACAGCTGCAGCAAAAGGCATTACAGAGTGTTATCTGATATGTTGTGTATGCCTGCAATTACTTTATTTCAAGTACATCAGGGTGTTATCTTCTTCTTCTTTTTTCGATTAAAGATGAGGGAGGCTGAAAAGGTTCCCCAGTTGTTTTGGACAATAAAAAGAAATAACAAGAACACTCTGGAGTGACCCCTGTACACTCTCTAAACAGAAAAACCTGTCCTTGTGTAAAATGGGCATCTTAATAACTGGGTTACACATGTTTTCATAACTTGCCTTTTATAACACTGTCACAAGGATTAGGTACAGTCTTAAACAAACATTTGGCCACTGCTAATCAAAGGTCGTACTTTATTAATTACATATGTTTGCATGCATTGATTAAAGCTACAACAAGCTCTGAAGGAACAAACAAATATGACAATTTATTCAAAAGGATTTAAGTCAAAATGTCAGACTTTGTTGATTGCAAATACATGAACAAAGGGTAACACATCTATCTATATTAGGGCTGGCTCGATACCATTTTTATGGGCAAATACCGATATCGATACTGCAAACTTAAATATGTGGCGATACCGATATTAGACCGATACGCTGCTAGCACCTCTAGAAACAGTGACGTTGCATACGCTGCACTTGGCTCTTTTACTTTTATCATCCTTGAGCTTAAAATAACTGACATGATGACCAGCTAGCTAACAGTTTTAACTCGAATTCCAGCTATTGCTCACGTCACACGTCTCTGTTTGCGCCGTGTCGTCCAAATTGTAGTAGAACATAAACGTGATAGGTAAGATAACCGATTAAACTGTTTATTCCTCCATCCGATCTCTGATGCCACATATCGGGCTGATACCGATACAGAATATCGGATCGGTACAGCCCTAATTTATACATTTTTAAACACTTTAAAAGGTATGAGGTCATATCTTTGGTGAGATATGCTAAAATAATCTACAAAACAGCTTCTATGGGCTATAGGTGCAATCTAATAGCAGTATCTGATAGGTTGACCCGTCTACAGTCTGGAGAAGCTTAATCAGGAATGGTCTCGGAAGGGTAGCATGCGAGAAATCATCTTTTTGAAAAGATGATTATGGAGTAATGAATCCAAGTTTGAATTCATTATGCCTTGATATGTCATATATGGTCAATATGCCATTGCTATAACTACAATTCTATTAGTGGCCTAAGACTTTTACACATTACTGTACACACAGCCTTTTTGTTTTTGTGTATTTTTCTATTCTTACATAGAGAGTAGTGAGACCCTACACATCCTTGTTCTACTTATTAAGTCTACATCTAAAACAGAACTTGAAAAGACTTTCTCAACCACGAAAAGTAAAACGCATGGGCACACACACATGCTCACGTCAACAAACAAACTGGGAATAATTGAATTTGGCAAGGGCCAGCAGTAGAAGCTCTGGCGTGGGGGGAAGGCTCGATTAGCAGGACCTGCCGGTGAAAGATCTGTGCTTTTACAAGCCAAGACAAAGGGGAAGAAAAATCACAAAAGCACCCAACTCTGATGTTTGGAAAAAAACTTATGGAGGCCACTCCGCCTGCCTGGCGTGCTGTGCGAAAGTGTGTGTGCGTGTGTATGCGTTGGCCGATGTGGGTGTGTGTGTAGTGGGGTGGGCCAGAGGGGTTAAGTAGGATAGAAGGCACCCATACTTCAGATTGGCAGCAAGCTGCCGCAAGTCTAATCTAATCAAGAGGGCTCGCAATTCAATTAGGCCCATCTCTGGGGCCCCACCGCCAGCTTGCCGAAGGTTCGGCTCTTCTTCCCCGACGTCCTGTCGCCCCCTCCCCAGCCTGGCTTCTCCAGATGAATGCAGATGAAATTTGAAATATGAAAATCTTCAGTAATTTATGGAAGTTGTCAGGGACGGCGAGGGGAAGCTCTGGCTACTGGCGGGTAATTCTCCCCTCGGGAAGAGGAAGAGTCGTCAGGGAGACTGAGGTTGTTTATGGTGCAGTGATATGTGAGGGAAACACACAAGCACAACATCATTCTTACCGGCTGTATGGTTCATGCATGGCCAATCAACTCTATCTACTATGTTATGGAAACCTACCCCATAAACCTTTCCTGATTAAGATATATACAGTACATCCACCAATCACCTCCACCCACCACATATTATTCAAAAGTACAACTTAATAGGTGTGTATACCGGCCTTTACCACATCTTTGTGCGCAAACACTCACCATACCTCCATACCTCACCAGGCCCCTCCATCTGCTCCATACCAGTAATATATACAGCAATGTGCAAAAGTCTTAGGCCACCATTAGATTTGCTGTTTTAGCAACGTGCTGGCCTTATATGACATTTCGGACAATCGGATACAAAAATCTCTTTACATTTGTCACTCTATAAGACTTTGTTCTTACCCTTCGAAGAAGACCATCCCTGATCAAACATCTTCTAAAGGGAATCCCAAATGAAGCTACCGAATGCTCATATTGCGTGTGTGTAGTGTAAGGGGGGGGGTCACACTGAGTACTGTAACTGTAGACTGTGGAAGCTGTTATTTTCTGACCTTCTCATTCTTAGTACTCAGTGCTGGAGGTAACGCTCCAGGAAAAATGCACTGTCAAATTTGACAGTAGAACCATAAAGTGGCCAATTTACCATCAAAATCCATAGAAGAACTGCGAAATAATTTATAATCAAATTAATCAAACAAGTTTACAGTTGCATTATAAATTTTGAACCATGTTGGTCAAATTACCATCAAAAAGTCAGAGTAGAACTGTGAGCTTTATGGTCAAACTGTGAAAGTTCAACTAAAACTGTGTGGAGTCTGCATGTCCTCCCTGTGTCTGTGAGGGTTTACTCCGGGTACTCTTGTTTCCTATCACAGCTTAAAGACATGCACGTTAGGTTAATTAGTGTGTCTTAACTGGCCCTTAGTGTGTGACTGTGTGTGTGTTTGTGCCCTATGATGAAATGCCACCCCATCTAGGGTTGTTCCTGCCCTTGTACCCAGAGTTGCCGGGTGGGCACCAGCTGGCCCGCGACTCCGTGTGGATTAAGCAGATTAAGATAATGAATAAATGAATTCTTTTTTCCTGGGGTAATGGAGTAATGTGGTACAGTAATGTGATTACTTGCAGTTAAATATTTTGTTATAAGTATACTTGCGTTACTCATGTTGTTCTATAAAATTTCGTTTGTATTATTTTCTGTGTAGTAACTGCACACAATAAGGCCCTACCACAACAGACGGCACAGATTGTCACGTGCCTGTGAAAGTGACGAGTGATTCTGGCTCTTTTTACTGAGTCGATTCCCAAACGGCTCTTCATTTCATTCAGGCAAGTGCAGCACTGTTTTGACACAGGATTAATGTGTGTGTGTGTGTGTGTGTGTGTAACCTGTCCAGAGTAAGTATAATCAGTCTAATTATTTGCACAAATTTACATTATGATTGCATGTGAAAAATCCCATAGTTACACATAGTTTTGAGCGTTTTACTTCTTCTAAACCTTGTATTGTTTTGCTACTAAATGCAATCAATTTTCCCAGGAGAAAATGCACTGTGGAATTTGACAGTAGAACCATGAAGATGACAAATTACCAAAACTGTGAATTACTTTATGGTCAGGCCATAGTCAACCAAGTTTACAATTGTACTATGAAATTTGACAGTGGAACCATGAAGATGCCAAATTACCATCAAAAATGTGTAGTAGAACTGTGAAATTTAGGGTCTAACCGTGAAAGATCACTTTAAAACAGTCAATTTAGAGTTTTACTATGAAATCACAGTACATTTTAGATATGATGTAGATTTTATTATAGTACATTTGTACAGGTTTTAGAATGTAACTTACAAGTAAAGCAATGAGTATAGTAATTCCATTATAGTTTCACTTATCAGTAATGGATTACTTTTTTAGTAACTACTCCAACACTGTTAATACTGGACACAAATGATCTGTATTTTCTGTCTGTTATGAAATGAAGAGACTAAGAAACGATTAGATATGGTAATTCTAAAACAATAATATACTGTATGTAATCTAATTGTGGCCTAAGACTTTTGCACAGTCCTGTACAGCATAATGGGTCAGTTTATGATTGTTTACCATATCTGTGTGTATAAAAAACAGTCTATACCTGAGTTTCATCAGCTTAACACTGTGAATATACACTGTGAAAATTTACCACCCCTTGCATGCTTTTGAACAAACATGGTCTTTTGGTTTTATTTAGCAAAACTAGATTTAGATAGAACAAAATAGATTTTCTGACTGCACCAGTCAGCACCACCCTAATATTTACTGTGGGCACCATTCCGGACCGCCCTAATATTTACTGTGGGCACCAGTCAGCACCACCCTAATATTTACTGTGGGCACCAGTCAGCACCACTCTAATATTTACTGTGGGTACCGTTCTGCACCACCCTAATATTTACTGTGGGTATCATTCCGCACCACCCTAATATTTACTGTGGGTACCGTTCTGCACCACCATAATATTTACTGTGGGCACCAGTCAGCACCACCCTAATATTTACTGTGAGCACCATTCCGGACCGCCCTAATATTTACTGTGAGCACCATTCCGGACCGCCCTAATATTTACTGTGGGCACCATTCCGGACCGCCCTAATATTTACTGTGGGTACCGTTCTGCACCACCCTAATATTTACTGTGGGTACCGTTCCGCACCACCCTAATATTTACTGTGGGCACCATTCTGCACCACCCTAATATTTACTGTGGGTACCGTTCCGCACCACCCTAATATTTACTGTGGGCACCATTCCGGGCCGCATATCAAAGCGGACGCTGTGGACACCAGTCGAATCCATCTACTGCACACGGTCACATCTGTATGCAGAGCCACTGTTCCTCTTTCAGGAGTCACCTACAAGCATCGCATGCTCTGTTGCCAGCTCTGACTACGCTTCAAACACACAGACAGGTCGGTACGGTGTATCACCCATCTCAAGGAGACTAAGAGTGAGTGATGGGTATCTTCTGGAATGATCTCAACGTCTTAACGTGGCTCCCTGGGAGGGGGAGCGAGGCTCTTAGACAAATTACACCTCATTAGATCCTGGCTCTCACCGGCAAGTCATGTCAGGAGGAATATTTTTTGATTTGCACAAATTTGCCTGGAATTCCACTTTGCTTTTCCCGCCGTCCATTATCAAACGCAGGAATCTGATTAGGCTGTGATTATTCTCCTGCTCACGCGTGGCCCTGCATACAGCCAAGGCTATTCTCTCGCTCTCTGCTTCTCTCTCTCATTTCCCTTGAGTCATCATATTGCAATGGCAGACAGATAGCACTGCCTGACTCAGACACATCCAGAAAATCAGAGAACGGAGTCTATGGCAAGTTCGTTCATTTGTTGACGGTAACAATAATAAGAAGACATTTTCTTGAGTTTGTGCTCAGGTTGTATATTGTTTTTCAGTTACTTTATATCACGGGCATTGCAGAAGCATGGGGTATTATATATTTTTGATGTTTACTAAGTAACCATACCCCAAGCAAAAGCTCTCAGATCTGCCAGTGGGAATCAGAGCAGTCATAATCGTATTTTACAGATATAGATCATAGATAATGTGTCTAATTTTGAATTGTTTTAAAGTTCAGACTATGCATTTTAGCTTGACAGTTTAGCCCTGCTGAAGCGTTAAATTAACAATATAGAATATAAAATTAAAATGAAACTGCTTTATGCCAAAACAGTCCCCAGATCCATTCATACTGTTGTTGAGATCAAATGCATCTACGTCGATCCATTTAGTACTTTTAAAAGACCTCAAAACACAATTAAAAATAGAAATACAAAATGAATTTTGCCTATTTTAACGAGCTTATGAACCTATCCTTTTACAGTAGCCTAATCAAGTCTCTGATCCAATAAGATACAGAGAAATTCCACAGGAAATGGATGAAGAAATACAAACAAACAAACTGCTCTGTGAATTAAATGCACCTTATTGAGCCTAACCTGCAGCAAACATCTCAAGTAGGATGTGAAGATCTGGGGAGGAACTGATTTCCATGATGTTGCTTTACAGTGCAGAAAATTCTTTTTTTTTTTAGGTTTTCACCATTTTTATACAGTACGGTTATGATTTTTGGGCACGTGATGTCAGTAAGAATAAATCCAACGAGTATTAATATAAATAGACGGTGACTTGGCACATACTCACTGAAATCTATTTGAGCTCACATCATTTTTTCAGTCATTATAGATGACTCTCAGTAAACTGCTCCCATTGGGGAGTGTCTCAGTATCACCCAGTTTTTAAATTGTCTACAGTAAAACTCTGCTTTGATAAATAAAGCCTTAATGATTATATGTCATTTCATAAAATAAAATGTTAAACTTATTGATCACATTCTCGTTTTTTCTTGTTTAAACAGTGTACGAGCTTTTTACATTCCATCAAAAATAGTTGCATTTTTTATTCAGTTATAGGCCTACTTACTTCATAAAACCGTTTGATTCCTCTATGGAAGTGTTGTTGTGTTTATTCTTTATTGATCCCATAATATATTCATTTAGGTAGCTTTTAATTACAGTTAATCAAAGATGAATCGTCTATGCTCTTTCAGTCTTATGCAAAATGCACCCATGGTCAAATTTCATTTGCTAATTGCAGAATGAGGGAAGTTACACAACCGCAGCAGTGATCAAACTGATCAAATATGTTGCCCACAAAAATTAGGAGATATTTCATTGTATAATATGCCCTAATGCCCTATTTTTGTGAGCAGTGTGGTATGAAATATGTTTATTACAACACTTAAAATTAGGTTATTGTACCGTATTTTGTTTTAGAATTTAGGTTATTTATTTTATTACTAATTTAAATTGTATTATTAACTTTTTTTATTGATTTAAACTTTTTACCTAAATTTGCTTTAATTAAATATACTTTTAAGTATTTATTTAATTAACATCTAGACCACCCATGAAGTTTGGGTCCCCTATTGAGTTTTGGTCCTCCCCGAGGTTTCTTCCGAGAAGTATTTCCTTGCCACTGTCGCCCTAGGCTTGCTCAACTTGGGATTGGCCTTTTACGATAATATAATATTGTAAAGCTGCTTTAAGACAATGCTCTATTGTAAAACTTTTGTTTTTGTTCTCCATTGTAAAAATGTTTTATCTAGGGCTGGTCAAAATACTAAATAACGAAGCTTGGCATTTGAACTGTGATCTATAGATTTGCTCTAACATCAGAACGGAAATAAATTGATTAAAAAACAATGGTTTGAAAGTATTTTTTAATTATTGAGTCAACTAAAATAATGGATCAATAGAACTTGATGCTATCTGTACATAAGCATGGTAGGAATCTGACTTTGTAGAACCCAGATAACATCCAATCTAATCAGCTTATCCAGTGAAGAGTGAACAAAGTCTCACCGAGCCGGAATCGAATCTCGTGGAACAGGTGAAAGAGATTCCTATGGTTAAACAATCACTCCAATTAAGCAATTAAATCATAAGTTGAAATTGAATTAACTAGATCCTGTGGCTCCAAATATGACCACCCACCCCTGCTCTAATCACAAATACACTGTGATCCCGTACTCCAGCTTTACCTTAAATCGTTAAGCACTGTGCTCAATGACAACATTTCACACTGACGGCAATAAATAAACCATTCGAGGGCTGTTTTTCAATTATTTTATTTCTTTTTTAAATAAAAGACAACAATAACAGAAATGGACCA